>NDFZ01003907.1:0-41343 GCA_002192655.3 Mamestra configurata
AAAAGTGGCCTTAGTCCAAAATCCAGAACATGGTCTTTTTCTTTTATTTTTTCAATTGTTTTCAGGGGACATCTTCAAAAGTCCATTGTGGGATTTTCCTCCTGTTCACCTTACACATCACGCCGGGATGGTTACCCCGGTGTGATGATGATCCATAGGCTCATGAGAGGACGTGGTCTACCTCTGTAGGTACTAGAGATGCCGCGAATACTCGCTATTATTCGGTATTTGACTTTACTCGAAATTTGTTGTTACTCGTCGAATACCGAATAATACTGTCTATTATTCGACATTCGGCGAATAGTTGTCTAAATAAAAATAAAATTTTAATGAACAGAAAAACTATACACGTAAATATAATTAAACTTTTAAAACCAAAAATCAGTAATGTTGAAATTAATTAGTTAGGCTTTTTATTTAATCATTTAATATTTAAAGTCCAGAAGGGGCAGATTGTGGTGCAGTAAGTTCAAGAGACTGCTACAAATGTAATATTACGTACCTTTTCTTTAAGAATAAATAAACTATTTTTATATTCCTTTTTTAATGGCGAGTATTCGACTATTCGCCATAGGAAATGGCGATTAATCGGTATTCGCTATAAAAACTATTCGCGGCATCTCTACTCTGTACTGTTTGATCCAGATCCATTCTGTTTGATGCGTGATCGACTGTTATACATCCAAACATACAGACGTTGACATTCATCATATTAGTACGGTTGTTGAAGTTGTTCGAAGCAAACTGTTTCGCAGTACCAGTACTGATAGATAAGTTATCACGTTCACTATCGCGCTGTTCATCGCTTTACCTCGATCTAATTCGGAACAACGGCACTACATATCTAATGTTTTAGTTTTTAGGGCTATCTATCGAATAACGGTTAACTGAGACGTCAGTTAACTGTACAATTTTAACGCGACGATGAAACCTAACCTGAAAGACAAATGGAAGCTCCATTTGTCTTCAGGTTAGGTTAGTTACCCGATTAAGGATACACCTAGTACAGTCAGTTACCACAATTAGCTGACCCACCTTTGCATTTATGGTTGAGACTTTTTAGAATACGATCGATATAATTTTATAAATCTTTTATATTTTTACCATTTCAACAAAGTAAATGAAATATAAAAGAATTATGAAATTCTATGGATTCGTTTTCAAAAAAATCTCAACATTTTGTGCAAAGGTGGGTCAGGTAGTTGTGATAACTGACTGTACCTATCTATAAAATGTTTCCTGCTTCATTGATACCTCTTCCAAACAAAAAGTAACCTGAACCTACTAGTTTCCAAATAATAACCAGTAACCACAAAATTAATGACGTACCTAATTAACTATTATTATCCTTGTAGCAACCTGTGAGGTTGCTACAGGTAAAGTGTAGTCATTTATACAAAGTAGGTACCCTTCGATTAAGAATACACCTAGTACCTATCTATAAAATGGTGCCTGCTTCATTTATACATCGTCCAGACAAAAAGCAACCTAAACCTACTACAGTTTCCAAATATGTAATAACCAGTAACCACAAAATTAATGACGTAATTAACTATTATTATCCTTGTAGTAACCTCAAACCGTAGGCTAAACACGTAAATCTAATATTTCAGTTTATGTGTATTTTTAATGTTTTATCTAATGTTTTAGTTTTTAGGGCTATCTATCGAACAACGGTTAACTGAGACGTCAGTTAACTGTACAATTTTAGCGCGACGATGAAACCTAACCTGAAAGACAAATGGACCTTGTTAAACAGTTAGATACTTTAAACTATGATTAATTAAGTCGCTGTTAGCTAGTTGATTCACTAAACTCTTTGTGGTTGCACACGTCTTATAAACTGCTTTAAAATGCGATGTAATTGCATTGAATTTCCTAGTCGTTTGTCATCGAAAGTGCGATGACAATTTTATTGTGTTCAAACGACTGTTTACCTCTATCAATGCGCAAACACCATACACAGGTATGCGGCATATTACAAACATCTCTACAACTATTGATTTCCCAGCATATCTTAACTTTTTCTGCAAGAAATATTGTTTTTGCTAGTAGCACGTCGTGTTTAGAATAATAAAACAAATATCGTTCCTTATTTAATAGGATTGTTCTTCAAAAATGTTCAATACGCACGTTACTTCCTGCATGAATATGCCGTTGATATCTGCTAGTGTTTGAACTTTCAAAGTTGTGGTTGTTCTAACCGGTAGTCAGGTCATTGTAAAACGGACTTTATCCTTATGTGGATCGAGTCGCTAGTGTATTGTTGATAGTATGGTGCGAGAGGGGTCAGTATTCCGCGGTTAACTCGTCCGCCGGCAGGGCGTCGACCTCGGATTGCACGCGGACCAGGCTCTGGACACTTGCATTGTCCCATCAACTTGCATCGCAATAGCCCTGACTATACATACGAGTACCGACATTATTATGTCAACAAAGTTCTTACAAAACTTTTAAGCTCTACCATGGCTTCCAGGAATGCCCTTTAGATCAATGTGTTTACCTTCCTAGAATTTGTACCGAAGCTTTGCAAAACACGTCACATGACTAATACGTCTAAACTTAATATCAGTTCTCCAAATTAGGTAGTTTATAAATAAATTCCTATGAATTAAGATAACGCCACATGTGACACCGCATTAGGGTTTGATTACTCAACCGCGTAAATAGCGTTAGGTGCGAGCGGGACAGTGGAAGCGCATCGAGAATCGAGATAGGCGTGGTAATTAAACATTAGTTAATTCGGTTATATCGGGTGAATCATGGCTAGTGTTGTATGAGTAGTGCAAATCAGGTTATCGATTGGTAGTGTTCGCGACACAGGCCGGGCATCGACCCTCGTGACTGCAAGTCAGGCCACTTGTACTGAAGCGCATCGTGACCCAAGGAGGAGCGACGGTGCCTGTCTTGAAAGCATAAACAACTTCGAAGGTTTTACAGAACAATTCATTTTAAATTCACGACGTGGTAATTCTTTGATCCAATTTATTGCAGTGACAATACTCTATACGGGATAGTTGTAAACGGGATTGATAAGTTAATGAACCTTGATTGCTTTTTTAAATGAAATGATTTAAGGATGGCCATGAGTGCAGATGGTAATTACAAACGGCGAAAAATAATAATTAAAAATAACTGTAACCCATAACCCTGTGCAGATTCCGGTGGGTCCAAAACAAGCAATCGTCAAATAACTGGGGCTATATTAATATCATTTTCACTTTATGATTTCTACATGGAATATTTATTAATGCGTTTCCGCTTTCCACCATAGAAACTATTCGGAATGAAATTAAAGGCAGTCGGTAAATAATTGACAACCTTCCTTCATTAAAACAAAAATGTACTCGATTAAAACGAATAATGTGCTTCACCTGTTACCGCTTCAATAATATTATTACTTAATGATTCCTCGATAAACGATTACCACTTCCGGTACATTCTTCATTATGTACAGTGCTATCTGGAAAACAGGAGTAAAAACAATGTTAAAAATTCATGAAAATACATTCACGACAAACAAACTTCACTTGCATAATTATTGTAAATTGGAGTCTTTTTGAAACAATACCTGGCTGCGATGCTTCACTCCACGTTAACGAACAGGCCGGTATTACCCCAGCCTCTTTTTGTATGTACAATTACTGAGCAAGTACCCATTCAGAAGGTAAAACCTAGAGTTTTGTTATCTAACATCGTTTGACGTCGCGGGGCTTCAAAATACAACGAGAGGTCGGAAGGGAGGGGGCTGGGTCACGAATTTTACGGGTCCGGGTGCTCTCGACCCCAGCCGTGTTGGTGTAAGTGTGCCAGCGATGTATGTAGGTTAACATCGGACGCGCTCGATACGCCACCGCTGCTGCCGCCGATGTCGACCACATAACCTAGATCAGGGTGCGGAGAGAACGCTTATGAAATCTGGCGCACGTTGACTGCATAAATGAAAAGCCACTTTATATGTCCGTTTGAGTTAACTTGATACGCCATTAATCTATTACTACGGCGTTTACGACTGTGACGAGGTGACACATGATTTTTGTAAATTCCATGTTCCGCTCATGAATGAATCTGTGTCAAATGTTAACAACAGATTTTCAATTGTGAGCGTTCTAAATCTCTCTTCGTCAACAGGTCGAAAATCAGTAGCCTGAATTAGAATATTTTTTCCAAATCACAAACTACATTCTGATCAGTCCATAATTTATCAGTTCCTAACTTTCTCATCAACACATTTCCAAGTATCTATTCAAACAGTATCTGCGTTGCAATAATAGAAATGTTTTGTTTCTCTATTGTGATTCATTTAGAAACGCTCTTTCTAAGCCCACACCGCGAATCTGGCGAAATTATGTCACATTCTCCATGTAGCGGTTAGTGTAACACGAATTGCAAAAGTCGCGAGGCCTGGTGCACAACGTATGCTTATTAGACGGCTCAACTAAAATTTAAACCATCTACTTCTGAATGAATATATGTACTTTGAAAAGCAATTTGTGAGAAACTCTAGGACCAATGGCATTATGCCGTTCTCTATCATATTCATCTTTTACGACCCAGAATCTCTAGAATTTGGAACAAATTTCTTCACAGCCTCATCACGACAAATTAACAGTCATTACACACACAATTAGAGTCATCCATGTCGAAAGTCTGTTCACTAATTTATCGGTAACATTATGTAAGTTTCAATTATTATCTTCTAAATACCATTTTGAAAGTTGTCACGATCATCGATCACAGCCAGTAGAAATTCTTTTCATGGCTAACTTTCAATAGTTTTAGTAAAAAGTATACAAACGAAAGTTTTTACATGGTTAATTTTATTTTAGCAATCTCTTCATTGCCTGTTTTTATGTTTTGATAGTTATCGATTACACAGCATGAAAGTTGTTTGACAAAATGAAATTTTATTTAATGAAAGTCGGTTTTTATCTTTGAAATCAAAATTAATTAGTGTATGCTAGTTAGATGAAAATTAGCCTATGGATAGAGAGTTAAGAAGTTGAGTCATTTCTCCGCTTTGAGCGCTATATTTCGGGTGTAACTGGGGCGCAGGGGTGGTGTGGCAAATATAGATGACCTATAAAGTTGCTAAGTTAAAATTACGATATAGATGTAGAGAGGGTGACGGGTGTGTTTGTCGGAGGCACAGGAATGTGCAGGCGAGTGCTCGGCCGAGCTGTGCACACGCACGCTGCAGCTGGTCCGCTTCTGTCTCGATACGGCCAATTGTGCGCGCCGATTTCAAAACGAAAGTACCGCGCATCTAGGACGGTGAACGTATTTCTCGCTGAGATCTCTTGCAATTTACCAGCGAGGTAGGCACTTTGTCAGAGAATGCGGCATAGCCAGATTGTTAGATATTCATAACTTGCAACATATTACAACTAATCAACAGCATTAGAAACTTGCAAAACAAGCTAGTTTCTAATCTAGTACGTTTGTTTATTTAATATGGGAGCTTTTAGCCTTATCGATGGACCAGTTAGCCGACCCTAGAGACAATCATGATAACTACCTGCTCTATCCCCGTTTCGAACAAGTTTGGTAAACGTTTCTAAAGTCAACTGTTGCTGTGCCAATATGTTTGTACTTCCAAGTTTGATAGCTTCACTTAGTGTTATTAAATTGAAATCTAGATCCATTGCAAGTTTTTGGGGCCGTGCCATTAACACAGATGCCTTAACAGGGAAATATAATAACAGCTAATATTGTTTGTTTTGTATTTAGCAATGAGTCAACATGAAAATCTACCTACAAAGAGACAAAAGCCAGTTACAATTACAGCTCAACCCGGTCGAAATGTTCATGGATATGTTAGCGGACTTTGTCAGGCTTAGCCAATACACAGGACTGTGTAGGCAGAAATGGTTGACAGAGGCATAACAAATAGCGGGAAGTGTCCATTGGTATTGCCCAAGAGTTATTTACAAATGCCTTTGGTATAAGCGGAAAAAGAAAACAAAACGTTTTAGCTTTCGTTTGAGTCCGATCGGTATAGATTCAATGGTTTCGAACTTTCGATATCACCAGTCTTCTTTTATTTATCAAAACAGGAAGCAATCACAAGAAAGTTTCACAGATTATATCCGCAACTTTATATATTGAAGATTCCGTAGAAATTGTGCGTATTTTAGAAGGGTGTTATGAAAGGCGAATGGGGCGTGAAATCGGTGTATAGCTCGGCTGTACCGCAATGTACAGCACAGCGGTTATATCACACGAGATATCGTAACTTTTGCTCGTTACTTTTGTTCCATGTTCTAGTAGAAAGTGCACGAGCCTCTCGCCTTTCTGATACTATTTATTACTTAGGCTTAAGATTGGTACATTTGGGAGTTTATTATGCCTGCACACCTGAATGTTTGGTAACCAAGATGTATGCAGATTCTGTGTAATTTTCAGGTTCGGTGCCTGAAATTTTGAACGCCAAAATTCTGTTAAATCAGAATATGCTGTATCGCTTACCGAATTTCTAGGTTGCATTGAGAGTTGAGAATTTAGGAGTCATTCAAATTCATATTCAGCACTTTAAATAGAAATGCATTATTCAATCCACTGTGATCAACAATATCACAATTATTTTAATTGTTATTGGTTACAATACAAGGCAACGAGCTTAGACTATAACAAAAAAAAAACATGTTAAGGTAATGGTACAAATTAACCAGCGACAATTGTGTCTATTACGTAGTTACCTACGTACTTACGGTAATTATTACATTAATTAATAAAGCAATAATTGCGCCATCATGGTGCAGTTTTTATGTCATAAATTCATAAAGTTCATTATTGACAATCACAACACATCTTACACCGATGAGTTAATGAGTCTTTGTGATATACGAGTGTACTAGACGTGCGTTCTCTCAACCTACTTCTTGAATGCCGCCATCTTGTAAACAGAAGTCGACTCTATTTTAGAGGATATAAAGATTAAAACATTATATATTCACTAACGTTCTCAATCCTACATTTAGGAACTGCTTCTGAAGTGCCATGGCATTGTGAACGCTACGGTAGTGGTACAAGGTGTATAATGACGCGTAGCTAACCATTTTAACACTACAGTGTACATGTTCCATTCAACCATGAACTCCTTTGAGGAGCGTCCCGCGTTGAGACCTCAATTTTTTAACTCTCTCACTTATTGGTCAATCGGCGTGACATTTGTATGGCATGGTATTACTATTATGTGGCTATAAAATTCTTATTGCAAAAATACCTTTACTCATCGCATGTAAACCGAGTTTCTAGTTGGCAAATCTGGCTATGGCTAATTTCATATTTATTCAATTTGAAGAACACGTTTTATACAGGGTTAGTGAAAATGGAAACGCGCAAGCAATTTTATTTCTATTTATAATTTTGAATCTAGTCCGACTGTTTATTCTTGAAGTTATTTTACTATAATTATGACGAAATTTTACGAGTTAAAAATAAAAAAAATACTATGTCATCTGCATGTATTAGTATCAAATAATCCGTGTTTTCAATTATTATTTATCATTGTAACACATTTTATACAGACACGCATCCGTCGGTCTGTAAAAGCAAACAGTGTCAAGGCGGCTTATATTGATTTCAAGCTTGTAATGAGTACAAAATGTCTACACAATTGATTTTATTATTGTATATCATTCGCTTTTGATCTTGATGATAGTGGGAACTATCAACATAATGTAAAATATCATTATGAAGAATGACCTACGTGCAGAGGAGAACTGTGCTGGCACTTTTGTCAATTTATCGGCGGGCTCAAATAGACGGGAGAGAAATATTGCATTACCTCCACTCGGATCCAGGATATCGTTTACAATTTTAGACTGGTAAATAATTGATAGTGACTGGGCAGTGAGCTAAAAATAGGCAAACCTATGCTATTCGTGGACATATAATCGATATCGGGAAATCGACACTGGGAGGCTGGATGCGCCTGTTTGAAACTTATCCTATGAAACGAAATGATAGTCAAATGAGATTAACTAAATTAATCATCGTCCTTACCTTGAGCCAGTACGTAATTTGGATTTCGTAACTCCAATATTTTGTAACGTTAAAATTGTGATCTCCTTAAAAATTGCATTAATACTGGCGTATATTTCCGGTAGTTTTAAGATGTTTAGTTATAATTTTTAATGTTGATCTTTGATTTGAGGTTCTTCATTTTACTTACAGGTATTTCAACAGGGGCCGTCGAGCGCCGTAAAGTGTAAGAATATTCAAGTTGCTATAAAATCGTGCGTATCTTAATATCAGAGATGCATGTACGTTTAACGAAGCACCTCGTCCGCCGTGTCAATGGTTGTGCAAGCGCATTGTAAAGTTGATTGCTCAATCAGATGCATCTTGTTTCGTGTAGCCATGCGTGAGAGTCGAATTTCCCAATAGTCAGATGTGTAGAGAAGTCGGGTGCTTGTCGCGGCGGTTTCCCAATAGAAAGTCCTCAGATGCAGGAAGCGCAGCGCTGCAGCGCACGTGCATTTGTTCGGCGGCGCCTGGTGGGGCGCCGGCCGATGCACTTTCATGCTGGTGACGTCACACCTTACCTTTCGTCAGCGTCACACCGCAGCTCGTAAGAGCTGTTACGCAATGGACGCACGCCACTCAACTTTCCAATTTCGACAACGCGCTATTGTGTAGCGCTTTCAAATTTTACTATACCACCGCCCGCTTGAGCGGCGCTTTCTTGCATTTCTCTCTCTTTTAATCACGACTGAAAAATGCTCTAAACTCGGTGCGCGGCGCAATGTAGAGATGCACTTTCACTGGTGCGTTCCGCCTCTCGTCTCTAATTAATAATATGTTATTTATTAGAGACGAAATTATTAACATTTTTCTGCAGTATTATAATGAATTGAAAACCAATTTAATACTTTCAAAAAGCAATTAATGCTTTCAGGAGAGATTCGAATATTTTTATAATGTATTCAATGATTTTTTCTTTAATTTTAAGAAAAATAATTTCTAAATCTCTCCAATTTATCCACACGTTTTGCTTACTAATTTGAAATAAACACGAAAGCGTATACAGCCTTCTGTGAATTAAATGCAAAGGTAACAACGACGATATTGTAGGATTTTCACCTAGACGAGATAGCGAGCTTTCCACGCAGCGAGAGTCGAGTTGAGTGGAGAGTGAATCACGGCTCTCTCCTTACCTTAATCTCGTACATATTAATAAAAACATTTACAACGAAAACACTACATATCGATAAACAATTCTGTAGGCATATAACATCGTTCATGAACTTAGTGCTCTCTATAAAATACTTATTTCTCAATGGCCTCCTTTCGTTTTAATGTAGGTTATGAACTAAAATTTTGATTTCCATGTTAATCAATATGATTATTCAGTATTTAAAATCACTTTGCTGAATCATTAAAAATGCTTCTTTGTTCCGAAAAAGTTCACATAAAAAATAGACTATACCTCGCCATGGTTTTATGTGTCACCTGTTCAAATCGAACTACATTAAAATAAAAAATAAAAGTTTTTGTTAAAAGATCTACCCTTTTTTTTGGAGTGCCATAGAAACGAAAGGTCAACTCGTATTGTAAATGAGAAAGTTAATCGTGGAAAGTGCGATCTGCGGCACCTGGTGCAGTTTCTAAAAAAAATATATAATGTACCTGGTAGCCTTTCGCCCCGCTGTGAGGTTTAAATTGCACGTCGTCCTTATCTAGACTAATAGGAAAGCTGTTAAAAGGGTTCCAAAGGGTTCAATTAATGGACTCCGTCTGAAGTAAAAGATTTTTTACTTTTTTTATTGTAAAAAAAAAACAAACCGAACCAGGCAGAAAATATGCTTATCCCATATCTTCTATAAAAGTAGCAATTTTTTCAGAATTTGAACATTCTGTCGCTGAGAAAAACCAGTTTTTTAAATTTTACCATCATGCACATTAAAAACACAAAATGATGACTTAATTAAAATAAAATGCCACTTGATTCAATAAATGAAAAATCGATTCCATTATCAGAACAATATCGTTCTGCTACTCGTACATATATTTTATGTTGCCGAGGAATCGGCCGACCTTGTTGATAAAAAAAATAAAAATACATGCCACGGAATTCACTCTAGGTACCTAATAAACTGAATTTCTTTGATAGGTTTGCGTAACCATAGAGCAACAAAAAAAAATGGTTGCCGAGCTTTCTATACCATTTTGTTAATTTGTTTAACTCACTAAATTGGTGCGGATTATACAAAAATGTGTTACCCATACATAGTAATACAACACAGATTAATGTGTTTTCTCCGTTTTAAATGATATCAATTTCATTCGGACTGCGCAATAAATATACTTTCCCTTTGGATAGATTTAGCTTCCATTTTATATTTTATGTAACCGTAAGCGCATT
This sequence comes from Mamestra configurata, assembly GCA_002192655.3. Lineage (NCBI taxonomy): Eukaryota > Metazoa > Arthropoda > Insecta > Lepidoptera > Noctuidae > Mamestra > Mamestra configurata. The sequence goes on from NDFZ01003907.1 coordinate 10,370, forward strand.
GTGTTGCAAATCTTCTTAAAAAGGTTCTTGGCAGCTTTTTAATGCATCCTCGAAATGTGTTTCTATTTTGATCTTAATTCTTCAAGTCGTAATGACAACAAATAAGGTTTAGCGCTTGTCCACAAACAAACACAATAGTATGCAAATTGCTGACGCATGCTACGCATTTTAAACCTATGGGTCCACCGACATCGTTTCTTTATAGTATGCTCACTTGAAAGGAGAATTAACGACTATTTACTTGATATATCCCTTTGTTATTTATGCTTTCTGGTGCTTCCTTGTAGATTTTCATCCTTATTCAATTATTTTTTACTAAAAAAATTACAGCACCATTATCTCTTCTTCGTCTTAGACTATTTTATCAGAAGCAGCCACAAGCTTGGAAATCACTTTATAAAACGCAGGAGATTTTTCAGTAATCTGGTAGCCATTAGTCTATATTATCTTTACTCTAGATCTTTTTTAGACTAACTTGACAATAAACAGTCACCTGTAATGCTTTCCTATAATAAGGCCACGGATAAATTTCTAAATAAGTCATCATTTAAATTGATAGAAATGTCACGTATTTAATCAAGACCACATTTTTCGTCAAGCGTAATAATTTGCAAAGTGCTGAATCTTCTTTTGCAAGAAATGTCTTTCGCATTTTCGCACGTAGTTTCTTGCAAATGTAGATGCACTGTATGCTTGCTCTCATGAATTTAGAAACAACCGAGTTTTTCTTGCTCCTGCTCTTATTAAAATCATTATAGTCAATTCAGTATTTANTGCTCTCATGAATCTAGAAACAACCGAGTTTTTCTTGCTCCTGCTCTTATTAAAATCATTATAGTCAATTCAGTATTTAAAATTTTTCAATCGATCGTTAACTGGCATTACTTCTTCATATCATATCATCATAAGCAAAATCTTTTCTATGCCTTCGTCTAACATTTATTTGTGTTTACTCTTCTTCTTAAGCAACCACGTGTCCTAAGATTTCTGCATAATATCGCGTTGCATATTCATGCATTGAGTTGATATACATAGAGTACGTTAGAAATAATATTCAGTATCAATATATCTTGTAATAATGAATGAATCTCAATATCCATTAAAATTAATTAAATATTTGGAGTAAAACCAAAACCATTTCTGATTCAAATCGTTGAAATAGATATCCTCTGGCAAAAGGTATCACGTGGTTGGAAAAATCCAAACAGTTCATTCACAAGTTGAGAATTATGTAACAACCACGTTTGTGAATTCATAATAGATATTCTAAAATACACTTCTCATCAAAAAAATCGAAACACCTCAGGAGTTTGGTTTTGTATGAGTTTTATGTATTTTTACTTAAAACATTAAAAAAAAAACAATTCCAGGTAACTGCAGATATTATAAGGTATCGTTTAACGACTATTAATATTTCAAATGAAAATTCAATTTCTTCAGCTATCGTGTTTTTGTTTGTTGAATTGAAAGAAGAATTTGTAAAATGTTAAAACAAAGTCGTAAAACAAAAAAAAATGAAAAAAAAATTATTCAGTATCTCGTATTTCCTCCCCGGGCTCTAATTACTGCTTCCCCATGCGTTTCCTCATGGAACGGATGAGAGTCACAATAATGTGTTGTGTTATCCTACTCTTCTTGTATAGCTGTTTTTAGCTCGCCAAGCTTCTCCGGAGCAGGATCTCTCGCTCTGACTCGTTCGTCTCTTCCATTCATCCCATAGGTGTTCTATGGGATTCATATCCGAGCTTCTTGCTGACCGGCTCATAACCGTAGTACTGACTTATTTATTTAAACTTTTTGTACAATAGTGGTACATGGGCGGACTGACTTCGCTCAGATATTAATTTACAATGCCTGCGGTATGAGCCCTGGCATTGTCCTGTATAAATATGAACTCTTCGCCAATAAAATGTGCGTAGGGTACCACATGAGGCTCCAGAAACTCCTCGTTGTTACGTGACCCAATTAATGGCGGTAAGCGACGTCCAGATACAAAAGCAATTTCGGGTTTTCCATCGGCTTTTATGCTTCCCAAACCCTCCATGAACCGCCAACGTAACCGACTCTTTCTTAAATGCAGCACTGTGCAAAACGCTCTCCCTCTCTTCTATACTCTTTCTTTCTTCCGTCGTTACCACACAGCATGATCTTACTTACGTCAGAAAAGAGAACTTGCTGCTCCATTGAAGGTATGACCAAATTTAAGTGCACCACTTACTTTTTTACACGGTTTCTGGCCACGCTCCGCCAAATCTTATGATGGGAGAATCGCTCACAGTCAATCTTGAACCTCAAGGAGCTGCTGCTGCAGTTGAATAGAGTTCAAGTGACGATTTCATACCGAGCATCTTGCACAGACGTGACTTGATATCTACCAGATCTTGGACGGCAATTAAACATATCAGTCTCCCGATAACGCTGATATGCTCTATTGACAGCAGAGAGGCTAAATTGCAATCGTGTAGCCCCAACACGCTGACTATGCCCTGAATCCAGCAACGCCACGACTTGGGCTTCCGTGGGCATATTTGTTAGGAAAAAATCTCTTTGGTGAGATGTCACAGAGCTTAGTTAACAATCACTATTAAAAAAACGATATTTTTTGCAAAAAAAAATGTGATTCCGACGGAATTACACATTGAAAACAATCTACATTCATTTATTGGATGAAAATTCGAAAATTTTAATTCAAATTTCGAATTATGGTACACCAATGTGTAGAACTGTAGATTAAACTGCCAGCTATTTATTGGCGTATTTTTTTAATGATATCAGTCCTCTTTTTTCATTAAATGCCGCCTAAGTAGTACTTGCAGCGATTTTTTTATGAAAAGTGTATGTGAATAAATTCTGTATATCTTAAAAATGCTGTTGTAAAAAGTACAGTACCCATTCTAAACTATAATCTGATTTATCCAAAATATTTTCAATGGCCGTTTAACATAATGAGCGCGGCGTATCCCGAATATTTTCTAAGAAATACAACAGCGACACGATTCAATTCAAACAAAGGAGCAAATAATCTGAGCAGGTAAGGTGGGTTGAGGAATCCGAGGCCGAGGGCTTTTTCCCTTCGGGAGGTTAACCCTGAAGACTCGAACCAAGGTCGACGAGTGTTTGAGCCGCCTTTGAGGGCGAGATGACTCGATGACTTTGACTAACCCTTGCGGTCATATTATTTATATATTCTGTTGTAGCAGCCAATGCACGCGTTATTACTGCAGCTAACCTCCCGGCCTTACCAATCGACTTCTTTCATTCGCATATCTCTGAATTAACATGTTCGCATTTATTATGCATCTGGACTGATTAAGTTTTAAATGAAAAATTCTTTTAGTTTGAATTAATGACGAATTCTCTCGACTTTTATTTAACCTTACTGCAGAACAAAGTTTTATTCTTATGAATGCATAAAACCAAAAATAGACACCATTTAATAAACATGAGGAGAAAAAGTGAATTAACAAAGACTTGACTACGTTGAAGCACCAATAAAATATCCATTTTTTTTTATTAAATAATGCTTTTCCATATGAATATCTTACTTGAGATTAAATTTTATTAAAAATGTAAGCAGTTTTCATGAATCTGTATTATTTAATAACCAGCACTAACGTGACATGACCAAAGTGGGGTTTTAAATTCATTTAAAATACACCTAATTATTTTTCAATGGAAACTAAGAACGCCACAACCTCGGCATTAAAAGTTATAGAACCTTTCACAAAGTAACCAGACGAAGTACTCGTATAACCGAGCGAAACTTTCAGTTTAGCATTACTTTCTGTGCGGCGAATATTACCAACACTTGATCCCTTATAGAATTTTTAGTAGAACTAAGCATAATTTAACAGAAATCGGTGTTAAAGAATCGGTGGTTCATTTGAATGTAATTCACATCTATTTGTTTGCCGTGGCGACCAGGGCGGCTCAAGGCTCTACTCGGGGGCAACAACTTCTCCCTACGTGCACTGAACGAAGCTGCAGTCAATGTTCAAGCTTGATATCTCATTGTTCGGTAGGTTAAATATAAAGTAGCAACCGCTGTGTCTGCTGTTATTTACAATATGTATTGTGTTACTTTTACATATAGACGGGCATATATTACTCATCATAAAATATCCTTTTTGATTTGATAGATTTTAAATTTAGATGAAAATGAAAATGGATCATTTATAGTATTCACCGTGACAGATTTGAACAAAAATATTAGCCCTGCTAGTTATGTAAAATTAAGCAGTTGCTCAAGTTGAACTTGATAATCTCGCATCCGTCAAAAAGTCGTATTAAGCATATGAACTGGCTAAAGCTTTCACCAATACAATGAAGACTGAACGGAGAAAGGGTCTGTGGTGCGCAGCTGTCCTGCGGGCGCCCGTTGTCGGGCGCTCCGCCCTCGCTGACCCCGCGCCTCCGCTCCGCTCTCCGCGAGAGAAGCGCTCACATTCACAATACAGTCGACTCCCCGAGTCGCGCGGCATTTGAGAGTCCAGTACAGTCGCGGCAGTCGCCCGTCATTCGTCGAGCGCAGCGTACGTCTGTCACGTCACCGCGCGCAACTTACCAGCCATGTGGTGAAGTGAAACTGTCAAACGTGAAACACTTTCGCATACCGGTGTTATTCGGTTTTAGTGGACTATTGCACTTTTTATTTAAACTTGACTTGTGGTTGTTTGTGATAACGAAGTGGTGCAACTATTTTGGAAAATTGGATTATACGAACGTATAATGGCCTTAGCCAGGTGAGCTATTTTGGTTGTTGGAGTCAACGCGGAACTAGTTTATTTTATCATGTTCATCGAAGGACTTTTCGTCGGTTGGATCGTTACATGAATTAGAACACTCACGTGTACGATCATCAGTTTGCAGCCGGGCAAGCGACGTTTTCCTTGTATGATGTATTAAGCGTTGACACTGATGTATTAAATACTGTCAGGTATGCTTTCATGATCTCCTAATTCACAAAACTGTGTTGTTTTGATGAAGTACTTACTATCTCTACAATGGGCGAAAGTTGCTTTGCCCCGCACGCGCATTTAACTTTCCTTGTTGTGTAAGCTGAACGTCAAACGACAGGTAGAGGGAGCAACTTAGAAATCGAGTCACTTTTACTGCAACCATTATCATTAGTAATAATGAGTATTTTCTTAATCGTTTCATTTATTGAGTTACTTCGTTATTGGAAATCAAACTTCTTGCGCCTGTCACTCCCACAGCCCCTCAGTCGAACGCGTTCAGTTTATGGTGTTTCGATTTTTATTTTTTCCTTGGCACCCTCATTCGTCACGGCTACCCCAAACAGTTGAACCCCACTGTTGCATGTCGGCGTGTTTTATTTGGAACGCTATGGGCTTCTAAGCAACGTTGTGTTCAATATCATTGCTGTTATAACTGTTTGCATTTTAACAATTTACTGATTATTATATCCACATCCACAGGAGCCATTACCGTTTTGTTTCGTTTGTAAATCCCTAGACAAGTTACTTCAGCTCTTTGTTTGTATAAAATCTTTGTAACAGTACGTCTGTTAAATGGTTTGGGCTTATTTTACCTGTATTGTTTAAATCGACCCAAACAAGATCTGTTCCAAAGATAATATATAACGAGATAGCTATAATACAGTGTCATAACGCATGGGTTCGTTTCTTTCCTTTAGCAGGTAGTCAGTCAACCGAGGCCGGAAAGCGCTCACCTTCTGATGTTCCAATAGCCTTTTTTTCATTCATTCATGTTCCTCTTTTTGTGAAAGCAAATGTAACGTTCTAGCTTTTGGTAAGAGCATAAAAGAAAAAATTGAAATTCATTGGGTTTAGCAATTTCTACATCCCTGTCTACGATGTTATTACATATTTGCTGTATTGATATAAATATTTACGTTTCCTTAATTATTTTTTATGTTGCAATAATCTTCGTAGAAAATGTATTAGTTATCGTCATAAAAATCTGGACCACTCTTCAAAGTTGGCAGTTAATTTCTGCTTGCATGTTGTGTAAGCGCATTTAGCACAACACAGAAGATTAACCTACATGTTAAAGTAATACATATGATATTGACTACTTATTTCACAACGACTACAAAATACTCGCATTATCAAACCGATTCACAAATCCAAGTAACTGCGTAGCTGAAAACACCTCCATCGCCTTTATCCTACCTTACAGCTTTACAATACATATTAAATTCGTCGCAGCCATCTTAAGTCTCCCCCAAAATCGTGACGTCTATACAAAGTTAGAATCGTTCCTTGCTGAGCAGAAAATAAAGATTTGCGGAGATGCTCCTCCGCGCGGGTCGTCGACCTTCCTCCGCGCAGAATGCACGGAAGAGCATACAAGTGTGGGTAGATGCCTTCGTCTCGACCCTCTTTACTCTTATTTGTAACGAACACCTCGGAGCCCTCGCACCCCATATTATATNTCCAAAATATTTTCAATGGCCGTTTAACATAATGAGCGCGGCGTATCCCGAATATTTTCTAAGAAATACAACAGCGACACGATTCAATTCAAACAAAGGAGCAAATAATCTGAGCAGGTAAGGTGGGTTGAGGAATCCGAGGCCGAGGGCTTTTTCCCTTCGGGAGGTTAACCCTGAAGACTCGAACCAAGGTCGACGAGTGTTTGAGCCGCCTTTGAGGGCGAGATGACTCGATGACTTTGACTAACCCTTGCGGTCATATTATTTATATATTCTGTTGTAGCAGCCAATGCACGCGTTATTACTGCAGCTAACCTCCCGGCCTTACCAATCGACTTCTTTCATTCGCATATCTCTGAATTAACATGTTCGCATTTATTATGCATCTGGACTGATTAAGTTTTAAATGAAAAATTCTTTTAGTTTGAATTAATGACGAATTCTCTCGACTTTTATTTAACCTTACTGCAGAACAAAGTTTTATTCTTATGAATGCATAAAACCAAAAATAGACACCATTTAATAAACATGAGGAGAAAAAGTGAATTAACAAAGACTTGACTACGTTGAAGCACCAATAAAATATCCATTTTTTTTTATTAAATAATGCTTTTCCATATGAATATCTTACTTGAGATTAAATTTTATTAAAAATGTAAGCAGTTTTCATGAATCTGTATTATTTAATAACCAGCACTAACGTGACATGACCAAAGTGGGGTTTTAAATTCATTTAAAATACACCTAATTATTTTTCAATGGAAACTAAGAACGCCACAACCTCGGCATTAAAAGTTATAGAACCTTTCACAAAGTAACCAGACGAAGTACTCGTATAACCGAGCGAAACTTTCAGTTTAGCATTACTTTCTGTGCGGCGAATATTACCAACACTTGATCCCTTATAGAATTTTTAGTAGAACTAAGCATAATTTAACAGAAATCGGTGTTAAAGAATCGGTGGTTCATTTGAATGTAATTCACATCTATTTGTTTGCCGTGGCGACCAGGGCGGCTCAAGGCTCTACTCGGGGGCAACAACTTCTCCCTACGTGCACTGAACGAAGCTGCAGTCAATGTTCAAGCTTGATATCTCATTGTTCGGTAGGTTAAATATAAAGTAGCAACCGCTGTGTCTGCTGTTATTTACAATATGTATTGTGTTACTTTTACATATAGACGGGCATATATTACTCATCATAAAATATCCTTTTTGATTTGATAGATTTTAAATTTAGATGAAAATGAAAATGGATCATTTATAGTATTCACCGTGGCAGATTTGAACAAAAATATTTGCCCTGCTAGTTATGTAAAATTAAGCAGTTGCTCAAGTTGAACTTGATAATCTCGCATCCGTCAAAAAGTCGTATTAAGCATATGAACTGGCTAAAGCTTTCACCAATACAATGAAGACTGAACGGAGAAAGGGTCTGTGGTGCGCAGCTGTCCTGCGGGCGCCCGTTGTCGGGCGCTCCGCCCTCGCTGACCCCGCACCTCCGCTCCGCTCTCCGCGAGAGAAGCGCTCACATTCACAATACAGTCGACTCCCCGAGTCGCGCGGCATTTGAGAGTCCAGTACAGTCGCGGCAGTCGCCCGTCATTCGTCGAGCGCAGCGTACGTCTGTCACGTCACCGCGCGCAACTTACCAGCCATGTGGTGAAGTGAAACTGTCAAACGTGAAACACTTTCGCATACCGGTGTTATTCGGTTTTAGTGGACTATTGCACTTTTTATTTAAACTTGACTTGTGGTTGTTTGTGATAACGAAGTGGTGCAACTATTTTGGAAAATTGGATTATACGAACGTATAATGGCCTTAGCCAGGTGAGCTATTTTGGTTGTTGGAGTCAACGCGGAACTAGTTTATTTTATCATGTTCATCGAAGGACTTTTCGTCGGTTGGATCGTTACATGAATTAGAACACTCACGTGTACGATCATCAGTTTGCAGCCGGGCAAGCGACGTTTTCCTTGTATGATGTATTAAGCGTTGACACTGATGTATTAAATACTGTCAGGTATGCTTTCATGATCTCCTAATTCACAAAACTGTGTTGTTTTGATGAAGTACTTACTATCTCTACAATGGGCGAAAGTTGCTTTGCCCCGCACGCGCATTTAACTTTCCTTGTTGTGTAAGCTGAACGTCAAACGACAGGTAGAGGGAGCAACTTAGAAATCGAGTCACTTTTACTGCAACCATTATCATTAGTAATAATGAGTATTTTCTTAATCGTTTCATTTATTGAGTTACTTCGTTATTGGAAATCAAACTTCTTGCGCCTGTCACTCCCACAGCCCCTCAGTCGAACGCGTTCAGTTTATGGTGTTTCGATTTTTATTTTTTCCTTGGCACCCTCATTCGTCACGGCTACCCCAAACAGTTGAACCCCACTGTTGCATGTCGGCGTGTTTTATTTGGAACGCTATGGGCTTCTAAGCAACGTTGTGTTCAATATCATTGCTGTTATAACTGTTTGCATTTTAACAATTTACTGATTATTATATCCACATCCACAGGAGCCATTACCGTTTTGTTTCGTTTGTAAATCCCTAGACAAGTTACTTCAGCTCTTTGTTTGTATAAAATCTTTGTAACAGTACGTCTGTTAAATGGTTTGGGCTTATTTTACCTGTATTGTTTAAATCGACCCAAACAAGATCTGTTCCAANTGTTTCGTTTGTAAATCCCTAGACAAGTTACTTCAGCTCTTTGTTTGTATAAAATCTTTGTAACAGTACGTTTGTTAAATGGTTTGGGCTTATTTTACCTGTATTGTTTAAATCGACCCAAACAAGATCTGTTCCAAAGATAATATATAACGAGATAGCTATAATACAGTGTCATAACGCATGGGTTCGTTTCTTTCCTTTAGCAGGTAGTCAGTCAACCGAGGCCGGAAAGCGCTCACCTTCTGATGTTCCAATAGCCTTTTTTTCATTCATTCATGTTCCTCTTTTTGTGAAAGCAAATGTAACGTTCTAGCTTTTGGTAAGAGCATAAAAGAATAAATTGAAATTCATTGGGTTTAGCAATTTCTACATCCCTGTCTACGATGTTATTACATATTTGCTGTATTGATATAAATATTTACGTTTCCTTAATTATTTTTTATGTTGCAATAATCTTCGTAGAAAATGTATTAGTTATCGTCATAAAAATCTGGACCACTCTTCAAAGTTGGCAGTTAATTTCTGCTTGCATGTTGTGTAAGCGCATTTAGCACAACACAGAAGATTAACCTACATGTTAAAGTAATACATATGATATTGACTACTTATTTCACAACGACTACAAAATACTCGCATTATCAAACCGATTCACAAATCCAAGTAACTGCGTAGCTGAAAACACCTCCATCGCCTTTATCCTACCTTACAGCTTTACAATAAATATTAAATTCGTCGCAGCCATCTTAAGTCTCCCCCAAAATCGTGACGTCTATACAAAGTTAGAATCGTTCCTTGCTGAGCAGAAAATAAAGATTTGCGGAGATGCTCCTCCGCGCGGGTCGTCGACCTTCCTCCGCGCAGAATGCACGGAAGAGCATACAAGTGTGGGTAGATGCCTTCGTCTCGACCCTCTTTACTCTTATTTGTAACGAACACCTCGGAGCCCTCGCACCCCATATTATATTTATAACCATCCTCTTAAACTTCAATTTAAATCACATTGACTTGCGGTCTTCAGTAATCCCTCTGGTATTATACCTTTGCTAAATTTATGTTAATGCATTTATGAAGTTCACTTGAACACTTTGTACATACCTTTATTGATATTGAAAATCTACATATTTTTAGTTCTTGAAAATGCTATTTCTTTTCAATCATGAGACGATTCTGATATTCTTTTAACTACTGCGGGATATTCTTCACCTTTCGTCAGTACTATCCAGTGGAAAATATTCAATCAAATGTTTACAACCATCATTATCATCATACATCATGCATGTTTGCAAAATTAACATACATATTTTGCATAAAAGTAGTCGTTGTAATTGGTTATCAGAGTATGTCTTGCATATGCCAAGCGATAGCAAATTTACGCTTTACTNTTCCAGTGGAAAATATTCAATCAAATGTTTACAACCATCATTATCATCATACACATGCATGTTTGCAAAATTAACATACATATTTTGCATAAAAGTAATCGTTGTAATTGGTTATCAGAGTATGTCTTGCATATGCCAAGCGATAGCAAATTTACGCTTTACTAAATATAACTTTAGTTGCTAATGCAATGAACGGTAATAAATTACAAACTAGAAAACACTAAGAGTTATGGTACTTTACTCAATTTCGATTTAGGTTTACCAACCAAAGTGACAGCCATTACTAAAGCAACTTACGCTGGCGCATTAAGCATTGAACTAGCTCAAGTTTCGTTAGTCATTGTTGTGTATTGAACCTAACAATCTAGTATGATTGTTTGAATAAATTGGGCGAGGTTATTTCGCAAGAATGTATCAATTTAGTCCGAGGGCCGGTGAGCGTTTACAAAGCGAAAGATTGCGGCCGAGCCCGCACTCGGTGCTCCTGTTTCGTTGACAGCGGAATGCGATAACTAAGTGGGTTTGCGGCACTGACGCTGAATTTTGGTTACGATAACGCCAGGTTAAACATAACTATCCGTTACACGAATAGAAATGCTGTTACGCTAAAACAATGAAACGTAAATCGTGACGAATGTAGTCATTGAAAAGATAAGCTTGTTAGCTCTGGCTTTAATCCAACTTGTTTTAGTGTCTTCTACGTACTGTTGTTTATGAAATGATTTACGGTATATTGTATAACTTTTAACGTGGTCACGTGAACACGTACTTACCCGACAAAACAGAAGATTATTTACCTGACTGAATACTGTCTGATATTTTCGAAATGAGCTTTTTTAATTTTATGAGTCATTGCCCAAATTATTGACATACTTTGGTAGATCACATAAGAAAAATCGGCTTCATATTAAATTAGTTCTTGACGGCCCTTCAATCAACCTATAAAATCTTTGAAACGTGAATAAAATTGCGATTTCTGAAAACAATATGGCTGAATCAATCACCGAATTCAAGTATTTAAATACAGTTTATTACTGGAGCCACGCCTAGTTACATAATGATGTCGATATAAATAGCAAATTTATTGATACAGCGATTACATACGTATTCAAAGTCTTCCTTATTATCGTGATGTATATTACACAAGGTCAAGGCTGAATCTTGTTTGGGAAATCAAATTTATTCTTTTCCGTTTTTTGCCATCGTACAACATTTACGAAGGAAAACATAATTTCATATAGAACAGTTTCCGATATTAAGGTTGTTTATGCTCGGATTACTTTCGAATCAGTGTTACAAATCTGTTCGTGACCAGGTCTAAGAAATGGGATATCATATTATAGCCGTTTTATAGTGATGCCCATGGTAGTAAACTAGAAAGTGATTTAATGTTGAACCCAATCTTGATAAGACATTTCAATTTGATCAAAATGTTAACAACTCATATGGAAATGATATAACTCTGACTAATGTAATAACACGAAATCAAAACGATTTCTGGCTCTACTAATATGTAGAGTTGAATTGTGACGAAAGAATAGAGAGTAGAGAACTTGATCCACACATGATAGATTTGCTCACACTAACTGGCTTTCATAGGGAAATATTGTCGTAACAGCACATTTGACATTTTGAATAAATGAAACTGCCATCTAACTTGATGATTTAGGTAACCCTTATTTGCCTCTTACAACACCCACGGAAAAAGTGTAGCCATATTTGTAGCGGTGGCTACGGCATGAGACTATTGTTAAACTCGTGTTTCTCTTTTGGAGAGAATGGCTGTAATTTGTTTTGTGGCCATTTCTCAGGTGAAACCTCATAATTTGAATATAGCGTCTTTGTCGATGGAAAGTACGCTACGTCTTTCTTCGGCACGGTGCGTGGCGCTCTTTGTACGATGATCTCGATAGTTTCACCAACATACGACTTGGAATAGCTCACTGCTCAGATTTCTTTTAATATCGGTCTTGTTATGCTATGCTAGCTATCTGGTATCGTTTATTGAGACTATATGTTGGGACATGTGTGTTTTATTTATGATAATCGGGAGACCGTTATTGCAAATGATGTGATTTTATAAAGATCAATGGTGTATTTATTTAATAGGTTCTGCATTATAGTATGACTTTATAAAAAATATAACGTCCCGATATTATTCTCGCATCTTAATTAAGAACTGGGGAACGTGTGATGATTCTCAGGTGAATAGTGTCGCAACTTCACCGTAACTCTCGACCGATGACATTACTCAGCTGAAAGTGGCCCATGAAACTATGATAAGACCCACTCACGTAAGATCTAAATTATGTGCCCACGCCATTCTACATATGTAGCTCTCAAAGCCTATTTGTTAATTATAAAAAAAATACATTTCAAAATATTTGCTGACATAAAAGTTTTTGGAGTAGGTGAGGCTGTATGAAGAGAATGTAAATCAGAACAAAGTGTATGTCAATAATTAAGTGTCAGGTAAATAGCTGTTATTTATTATTTTATCTGTAGCCGATTTGGAGCACAGTAGCGTGAGGCGTTAATTTGCCGAGGGAGCAATTCGGAACGGGGACATCGCGCGCACTCCAACTTGGTCGGAGAGCCGCGCGCGTTGACCCATTTTGTGCGTAAAGCGGTATGGTGCGTAGAGGAATCGATGATATAGCAACCGAATCTCGAGGCCTTCGCCGCTTTACTGATGAGTTTGGATCTGTGTCAGGGTCCTCCCCCGGCGTCCCTACGCCTTCTGCGCTCGGCCTCCCTCCGGTAGGCAGCCCCTGGCGCCCCTGCCTCGGTTGACCCGTAAAACTCTAGTGTTTGCGTTATACTTTCCGTGAGCTCTTTAATGATTCGGGGTCACTCGTGTTAGCATTATTCGTACCTACCTGTAAATTAGGATAATGTTTTTTGGGGGTTGGTTACTCATCCTACCAATCTTTTGGCTTGTCAACTGATGCCATGGCATTGAGGTAATTAAGTTAAAGTGACAGCTAAAAGTTGCAATACGTTGTTGGTAGAAGTACTTATTATCTAGCGGGAAAGAGTACATCATAAACTTAACATAATACAACAAAGACAATGATATAATCTATCCATAAAGGTGTAACAACGCGAATATTGCGTTAGTATTGTTTAACTATACATGAATTCATTTTGAGAAGCTTGAGCTAACAAAACTGAGGTCACTTATTTTGGGCCGATGTATACTTGACCAAGTTTTTGTTATTCATAATTCCTCCATAAAATACATAGAATAATCAGTTCAAAAGGCCTTAAATCGGTTCGTGACTGTTTATTTTTTTGTCGGGTAATAAATTTAATAATTATTATACAATAGTTTTTGAAATCAATTAGTTCATATTGATAATTGAATGGAAAGGTTTTATTAGGTACGTACTAAATATTATGAGGTTGGTAGAGTCATGCTTCAGTAACTGAATCGTGACTAAATTGAGACAATCTAGTGCGCTGAATGGGTCGAGAGAGCCGAGCTTCGGGTTAGCGATGGAGTGGTGATCGACCTTTGCAGCGCCGTCACCTTCGCAGCAGCCGCCAGCGCTGGCATTGTCGCCTCGACGCCAATAGGAAGCAACGCGGCCGCAGATCACTATTGGGCTTAAGGCCATTTTCAATGCACCATCTTTTACCTTGTGCCCCTTACTGTATAGAATGACCCGAAATCGACTTCGGCGGTTGTAGAGCGCGACGAAGATCTCCATATGTCTCGCTTTATCGCCCAATTTTTAAACAAGTTAAATGTAACCCGTTTTATCATCGGAGACCTCGTTTATTTACATTAATTACTGTCTGCTAATTATCAAAAACGTAACGTGTATAGCATAGCAGATATAGCATTGATTCTGTTAACCAAATCGCCATGTAAACGATTGCCCTACAAACATAAAGTCGTATAATACACACGTAGGTAGGCCTTGCCCAATTTTTTTCAAATGCCACTCTTTTACCATGTAGGTCAAATGCATTACGATGTCAAAATTGACCCGGTTCTTTTTGTGCTTAGAAGAAGGTTTTTTGAAAGTCTCGAAATGAATGATATAACGTTTTTTAATAAATAAATGAAAGTAATATTGTTTAAAAATAAGTACTAATTATATAATTTGCACCTGCACCAATTCGTTACGTCCAGACATGTGGTGATTAACGAATTGTAAAGATGTAGGAAAGTAGAACGGGGGCATCAATTTCAAGGTCGAACGTAGCTGAACAAATTTATTTTGAACGGTCAAATTCAGCGTTAACATTAAAACACCTTGGAGAATACATCCCGTGTGACACACGCCGATGATGTTTTAGTAAAGTTTGTATAAAATAATCGAGGTCGTCTAACTATTAGGACTTTACTAAAACTTTGCCTTTCTCTATTTTGGTGTGCGCTTTCAATTTGACCTTCCTTCATAATAAAACTTCAAAAATATGCTGCAGCCGAAACCAGCCTCATTTTCACTAAGGGCCTTCCGGACAAGAATGCCTGGAAGGCGTCGCTTGGCGACATGTTTAAGGCTTTCAAAATCATATCAAAAATAATATGAGCTTGTGTGTTTAAGTAAAGTCAGAGGTGTTTGTTTAAACCGCCTTTTCGTAATTGACGGACGGTTATACCGTTTTTGTCTAGTGTTTCTTAATATACACACGGTGCGCATACGAAGACTGAAAGTGTACGTCCGCCTGGTTGTGTGCGCGGCCTCAACCGAGTTTTGTCGATGCTTTCTCGAGCGGCGAACCGGGTCGCGTTCTCGATGCCCCGTGCTGAGCTGCCTCGTACCTACCAACTGCTGCCAGAGGCTCGCCGAGCTTGACACACGCACACCAGCGCGCCTGAACCTTCTACACGCACACCTACACCTATCCGAGATGTATTGTGTCAGGGCTAGTAAATAATTTTAATAAACGTGCTGAGCGAGAGCTCGCAATAAGAATAATTCAACCTACCATAGATAGTTTGTGCAGCACAATAAGTAAATTGCGAAAAGGAGGGCACAGCTATATTTGCATATTTTAAGGTTAAAGGTAAAGATTGAGTTTACCTGTAAGTATAGACAGATTGCTTGGCTATATGATATGGGATAAATGTGTATTCGATACCCGATGTTTTTATTTAAATGAGACATAACAAATTATTGTATTATTCAAGATTATTTAAAATGACCCCGCTGGTGTAATAGCTTGTATTTGCTAAACAAAGCACAAGGTTTTACTGTGTTCCGGCTCGGCGTATCTTGTGTAGATGTGCCGACACTACCGGCCTTGCCTCTTCTCCTTGCCCATACTTAATCCTACTGGATTCAATGTAATCCTTGCCTGCTACATTATTTTCAGTAGACGGAGATTTCTTAAGTAAAACGGACAAATTATCAGCTCATCAAGGCGTTAGAGACTTTAAGTCGCCAAGCGATTACACTGCTTTTACATTAAAATGACAACCGGTGAATTAAATATCCATTAAACTAAGGATCAGATTCCGTATGACCATCAAAATTGTTGGGTACATTTAAAGGCAATCGACAGTGACGACCCTCGCCGGTGTAGGAAGTAGGGTCATGCAATTTATATTAGGCTGAAGTCAAGGTCCCGCCAATCATTTTGGCCATCTAGTAATTCATAGGACAATAAAAGTTGAGGCCGAATCATTTCAGCCTTCTTTGTCATTTCATAATGAAACGAAAGGACTTGTCGCGCTTCCTGTTGAAACCATTCCACTATCAAGTTTTGATTCAAAACATTATTAATTCTAATCTTTATTATCTATTTGCGATTGCATATTCATGGCAAAACAATGTAGAACTCGTAGGGCCGAGGTGGCACAGTTTCTTGTTTGAGTTATAAATCAATCTGTCCTAGTTAGATTAGCGTCTGCATGTGCTACACCGTCGTCGATGTCTTCGCTTTCCAAAGGCGATGTTGCCAAATACTGATGGTGTATGGTGGTTGGCGGGGCGCGGACCGTGTATCGGTTTCGTTTCCCATTCGCCCACCTTTGCGTGCGCTCTTACATAACCGGCTTCGCAAACTCCTGCTCGCGTCACTCTTTGTATTTAAAACGTGTTAAGTGTCGTTGTAATCATTTCAAAATGATTTCCCCGAGAAGTCGGTAACTTTCACGCTTTGTTTGGTCTTGGTGCTACCCAGCTGGCGGTTTTTTTGGAAATATGTAATCTTTCAGAATGTTTGTCTTACATGTATCTACAATTGAGTAGCTTTAACAACATACAACAATGTTATGTTGAATGTTGATGTAAATTAAACGCCCAAATATAAAAAGCAATGTGGGTTTACAACGTAACGGTGGCAAGTAAAACCGCTTCAGCGTTCACATGCGAGGCATTCTGTTTGATTCAGAATTGGCCGTTCGTCCTCGGCCTCGCTCGACCGCTTCCGCCTTACAGCTTATCCTCGCCCGTTTTGCCCATGATAATCTTTTGTAGTATGAGCCTTGATCCTAGGTCTCTTCCAAAGTCACCCGTCTATTTATTACTATAACAATATTGTCATTTCCTTTCTAGGTATAATCAGCAAACCGCGCGCGCCTCTTCGTTGAAGTACGTAATAATTTTAAGTCATTTATTTATCTTAACAACTTTGATAATTTGGGTATATATTCTATTTAACATATTGCTAACATATAATGTTTTGTTGGGTGTTGCATCAATCTTAGAAGTAGAGTCCGTATCTAACTGAAAGTAGTTGGAAAAAATCAATCATACGAGATAAGTACCTACAGTAACGTTTTTCTCCATTTGCAATTTCCATGTGAACAGTTTCAATAATAACGTTGGTTTTATTCTGCCACGTGCAAACAGGTAGGCGTGAGTGCGGCTACGTCACAGCCCAGCCTATGAAGGTCATGACGTAACGACGTTAGTCTCACCATTATTCAGTTTGTCGATCCATCGCTCGATTCCTCACGAGGCCAAACGTTCTATTACTCGACAGCAGAGGTTATGCGCGCTTTTATAATTCTGTCTCGTTTCCTTAACTTCAAGACCGTTGGCGGGCGGCAGTGGCTCCCGACATTAAAGCCTAATAGTAGTCTGATTTACAACCAGGAAACATAAAGCCGATACGTAGCAACACGACGCCAATGCTCAGACTAATTATTCTCATGTTCAAGTTAGACATCTCTGCCATATCAATGCGTATGACCATTTCGACATGCCTAGTGTGAATGAAGTTAAATTATAATGTTAAATATTTCACAGCAGATAACTTTCGTAATATTTGTGTGGAAGAAGCGTTCGCTGATATCGCTCTGGAAGCTCGCCAAGTCTTAACCGTCGCTGCTAGAGAAGGTCCGGAATCTAATATAAACACAAAAGATTTCAAGTAAATTGTAGATACTGATACTCAGATCTATGACCACGGTGACCTTTGCAAAATGGTCTTCTGTTTTTTGCGGATGCTATGAACCACGGACGGTAGTTAAATTATTCATAACAACCTGTAGATACATAATTAATAAAAATGATAGTTTGTATTATTGTAACATTAATTATGGTTGTCAGAAATCTTTAAATAGCCGGGGTAGAGTTGGAAACCTTCTGAAAGTCATAGTGATTGTTATTTTGTTTCGTTTTACCAGGTTATAAACTTGTGTTTTTCTTAAGCTTTGCTCTTGTATTTGTCGTTCTTATCCATGTTGGTATTGTTCTTCTTAACAAGTTCCCTGGTTATATGACGGAAATAGTTGAAACAAATAATTGCCTTATCCGATAAAGGTCCAAAATCGATGCTATATATTCTTCTTATTGGTGACTTTCATTGATTAATTTTATCTTTCAATGTCATAACGATAAAGCCTTGTTCAAACAAGCGCGATACCGTCTCTTCGCATACAATATTACTATTTGTCTTTACATAGAACTGAGCAAATTTTACTTGCGCAGTTTTGTTAGCCAAATTACAATATATCATGCAGTCATTGGTTGATTTTGCAATAGTGTTATGTACACGCATTAACGTTTCGCAATTATCATCTCTGACTTCAACATCTATTGCCTATTAGATAATTTCATAAAGCATTTTCCTCAAAATCTTTGCAAATTTCGGAAAATTAGTTTTTCAGTAAAAAGACGTTCTATTGAAGCTTCAGTTTCATATTATCTGGCTCATAGTATTTTCATTAGGGTTGTTAATTTGAATTCTGTGATAAGTTGGTAATATTGAGATATGTAGGTAGGTATTGTTTTCAAGTTTACATCGTTGACGATC
The DNA here is from genome assembly GCA_002192655.3 of Mamestra configurata. Lineage (NCBI taxonomy): Eukaryota > Metazoa > Arthropoda > Insecta > Lepidoptera > Noctuidae > Mamestra > Mamestra configurata. The sequence goes on from NDFZ01003907.1 coordinate 29,067, forward strand.
TGTTAAGATATTAATGCGGAACTGGTTCCAACAGAGTTTTAGATATCAAAACACACAACGGTACCTTGTTTGATTGCGGAAGGCGAGTTTTATACTAAAATAATTATTGAATAACTTGTTTGTAACAACGTGTATTAGGTACTGAATACATCTTCCTAATCTACCGCTTACATACTTTTTCACGATAAGGTGTTAATTACATTTTACCTGGTATGTTATCAGAGTATCAGTAGGTACCAACTGTTAGCTACCTTGCATATTCATTTTCCGGGTTTAGTTTAGATCTTCGATAGATTTTAGATACCGATAGAACTTTGTTTCCTTATATTTCTAAAATTAACTGTGTCATGTTGCCTTGAAAAATTTCAAGATAAGCTAAACAAATAATTTATTTATGAAGCATTTTTTCATTTAGTTAGATATCTTGCAAAAAAATATGAATTTATCGCACACATTTGGTCACGTACGACGAGCAACTATTGAAGTCACATGACGTAGCCTCGTAGCGGCGTAGCACCGTTGCAGATTTCTCTTGTACCTAAATTGACATGAAATACAAATGATACGTGATTATCGAGATCTACTTACGGCATATTCCATAATTGTCAGGTTGCCACGCGCATGAGCACACGTACGGCCATCATCTATTGAGATGACGTAGCCCGTAGCACGGTCACCTTGCGCGTCCTCGCACATCGCGGACAAATAAAGGTGGTGAGCATTTAGTTCCGCGTTCGCGTGCTCGCTCCAACTGCGAAATATTTTAATTATGTAACATCCATTTACATATAATCACTAACAACAGTTATATTCTATTCATCACCTTCCAACACACATATATCAACATTTTCAACCTAATGACCATCTACTTTTATCACGAGACCTGCATGTTTGTTGTTTTTATCATCACAAAGACGTGTTAAAGTTTTTGTCTCCTAGTTTACAAAATCGGTTCTTAAATGCGTCAACAATATTATTCATTTCATTATGATTGTCGTCAACAAAGGCGAATAATAACAAATAATGTGAAGCGCGACCGCGGGACTCGTAGCTACCAACATTCAACTGCCAGCTGTTACATTTACAGTGATACTTAATGCTGAGAACATAAGAGTCATTTTCACTATAGATAATGTTATAGCTGTTTCTAGTGTCTCTTCAACCCCTCTGACTATTGATGCTAGAGGCTGTAGCTATCCCTTTCCTGCTCCATCTTCCATTTCTGGCCCGCGAAGCAGCGGAGATAACCGGACGAAATTGAAGTAATATTTTATAGACTTATACTTTGTAGAACATGCACTTCCACGACTCATTTGTGTATATCTTCGCTTGAAGAGGTTTCACTGTTTACTTTCCCATATTGCGTATAATGTTACACAAGGTCTGCTTGCAAAAGTGCTTTGGGGTTGCATGCGACATATTGAAGACTTTTTCTTTTGCTTGAAACAATGGTTCTGCGTAAGCGTAAAGCAATAACGTATATACTTAAATGAGAAAATAACATGTATTTTCGAGGTCTCTTTATAAACTTAGTTCACTTCTACAGTTCATTGACAAAGANAAAGAAATAACATGTATTTTCGAGGTCTCTTTATAAACTTAGTTCACTTCTACAGTTCATTGACAAAGAATGGTATCCAATATAGTGAAAGTCACGCTACCATTGCTATTGGCAGTAACATTTAAAAGGTTATGTAGTTTCAGTCACAGTAAACTAATTTCGTGTCAATAAAATATGGTAGTTATTCTGAACTCAGCGGTTTTATTGTTATATTTACAATGGCTACGAGACGATGACGGCTACCGGCTACCGCAACCTTGAATACATCATGTGTTTGATTATTCCACACGTCACGAGAACTGCTGTTTCTATCTGCATCATATACCATAATACAAGCTATTTTTGTTAATATATTTTTCCTCCCACAATCTATTGACTAACTGTAATAGCAGTGCTGGCCCAAAAAATAAATAAAATATTTAAAGCTTTTTGGCAGTTCTGCGTTGCAGACCAATTAGCTAAGTAGACGCAGTCAATTTTAATTGATACTTTTAATGTTTTATTTATATAGTTTAGAAGAAAATATTTACTGCTACAAGTCAGTATTTTTTTGTATTCCTTACTCGATTTTCATTCCATTTGTCCTGTGTAAAAAGGTCGAGTGTTAGAAACATAATAATATGTAATTCCAAGTTAATGTTTACTATAGCTAACAATATCTTTCAAAGCTAACTCAAATACGTCCAGGCAAATACACCTCACATTTATGTAGCCAATAATATAGACGTAAACAATTACTTTAGCAAATCACGGACTCATAAAGTATAATATAATGCTTACTAGATTATCTAACATCTTTCGGAATGGCTAATTTACGAGCTTGTTAACCACAAACGGTTTTGAGCTCCCTGACCGCAACTTCGTCCGACAGAATTTAGAACAAGTACGCTTTAATGCTAACATTGTTTTACATATAATTTCATAGTTATTTTTATTAATATATAGAAAATGTAGGACGATGTTATGAACAAAGGACGCGTGTCCATTGTCAGTTGTTACTCAACGTCGGAATTACTCACCCTACCTCCGCTTAAATTAGGTTTTGTAATTTGGAACACTAGATGTGTCTCGTACATAAGTAACCTCGACATCTGTACTTGTTGCGTCACCACCGGACATGATACAATACCTCTATTATTAAAATGTCACAGAGAATCGCTTACTTGCTTTGTGTGCAAGACGAGGCGACCTCGTATCCACTTAAACCGTCTTCAGTTCGATGCAGACTAGACTTCTGTAGGAAAACTGGCACGAAATCAATAGAACGTCTACGTTGTGCATAACGCCCCCTTTCTGGCTCTCTTTGCACATAGCAACATTCCTGGAAATGTCTCTTAAGAGATAAACATAGGTAAACCTATTATGATGTTGCTTGTGTAATTAATTCATCTACTCAAGTAGTATTCAACCAGTATTTTTCCTGTACCTACCTATTATGGAACGTGCATACAGTATGTGTTTTTTAATCCATTCAGACCATATGTCCAATAGTTTCCCATTGTTATTGTCACATTGTTTTACCCAACAAAACGAATGTAAAAAATATGTGCAATATATAACGATGCCGATATCGTAGGACTATTTGCTCGCTGTAAACAAGCCGTCCTTCAGATCCCAGTCGAGGACCCTATAATGTCGGCTCGTCCTCAGGGCGTCTGAGTCACAACACGCAGTCATCGTTAAGAGGGCATTGCTCACTTGGTTACTCCCCCCTTGGCACGCCCGCTGCATCAGCGAACCACCGTTTGAAAAATAAAACCAGTCATATGCGTATCAGTACATTCATTGTTCTATCGTCCTTATTCCGATTCCATTGTCTCGACTAACGTCCGCCATTATTATTATTGATTGCAAATTTATGGTTGTACAGTCTTATTGTAAACCTTTTCAGGGTTTAACATAAATAGGACATATACAACTAATTGTAAATAACAATGTTTATGGGTGCGGAAAACCGCAACGGTTGTTATTTAAGCTTAATAAATGTTTAAATAATAACGCAACCTTGATTATATGTTAACATATTCACGCTGAATATTATTTTACAGGCATATAAATCAGGAATAATATGGAAAATTAATTGCGTATGAAAATGTAAACGCTGTAACTGCCGACGTAGTGATTGTATTTGCAATATTTCTTTGTTATGCTAATAATAAGCTTTCACATGACCGTATAGTATTTGAAACACGTAGATGGTTACATAGATAGGTGTTTATCTCGTAATGTAAACTCAGCGGCCGTGACACAACACAAATTGATGTAAATGTGTCGAACGCCAGTGCTGAGGTAGCAATAATTCAGTCAGCTAAATGCGACAAAGTCCCCGTTCCCTGTTTTTTATGGCACCTACTTACGGCTTGAGATTTACCAACCGATCCCAATAATGTAGTGAAACGACGTCGGGAGGACTTAAATATAGAAGAGGATGCGCGCTGGTCGGGTGACATCTATAATAAGACCACGGGAGACCGATGCCGATGATACGTACTACGTATATTGCTCAACATTTCACGGGTTGTTGACTTCTTCATTTCATATCAAACTTATCTATTTTGAACTGTAATGTATCCAATTTGACTTAGGTATTGGAACAATGTTGATTTCAATAACATGCTTCAAAAAACAAAAAAAAACTGTGTCTCCAAATTATAGTTGTAATCTAATTTGCTTTTTGCTAGTTCAGAAGGCTTAAATGCAAATTATGATCTTTAAATAATCCTAAAAATNACTGTATCTCCAAGGTATAGTTGTAATCTAATTTGCTATTTGCTAGTTCAGAAGGCTTAAATGCAAATTATGATCTTTAAATAATCCTAAAAATATAATAACCNCTGTGTCTCCAAATTATAGTTGTAATCTAATTTGCTTTTTGCTAGTTCAGAAGGCTTAAATGCAAATTATGATCTTTAAATAATCCTAAAAATATAATAACCTGACAAATTCTATTAAATTATGGCGTTTATGACTATGCTAATTCAAAGATCTTCTATCCTTTTCAGATACTAAATGCCAAGTAGTATTAACTGGTTAACTTCATTAGCTTAAGGAAATAGAATAATAAGAATTATTTAAATTTAAAATTCACTATACATAATTAGTTTTTAAGAGCATATTTGTGAAATCATTGAAATAGATTAACGATCTTAAATCCTTCGAAATAACATTATTATAGTAATAAATCTGTCTTGACAAAAACGCTATCGTTTACGATACTTAATAGTTTTTTTATGTCGTTAGCAAGGTGGTCCCATCGGTGGGTGGTCTACCGCAAGGGCCATCCGGCCGCACCGCAGCCTTACATCAATATCCTACCATCACCGTGAAATCCTACTCGTCTTACACTAAATACGCCAAAATATGTGGGTTATGGCTACATTTTTTAAATGTAGGCCAAAAGTAGTAGATGAGTTGATATGATGATTCACCTATTGTTAATCGTCATAGGAGCGGTTTACTGAAGCTGAATGTAGGTCGCTCGGGCCGCTCCATTTGCTACAGTGGCAAATTGTTGATCGACCTCGGAGTGATCGTTGCTCGTGCGATATCTTATCTACAATCCAGCGGTATGAAAAGTTATCCACATATTAAAAGTTGTCATGAAACAAATATTTAATTTAACCACAATGTGTAATATTTTGCTTAAACTGGTTAACTTTTGATTTCAATTTGAACATTTACATGGTTTCATCATGACACATTTTGATTGTGAGTTTCGCAATTTTGATGAGATTAGATTTAGTAAATAATACTTTGACTTGAACTGTGGCAAGGGAAATCTTCAAATGACGATAAGGTGTTAAAAATGTCTTCAACATCACGTCAGTCGTGAAGAATCAGCTCTCGGCAGCCGTAGTTTCTGGGTCGTGTCGATTAATTCACTTAGCCTACTTTTATTTAGTGCTGTGACACTTTTTATGTTTGACATACTTCATTTCATTACTGCAGACCAGAACTGTCCATTTTATTCCAGCTATTCCTATGTAGGTTCAGCGGTTGCCCTGTTTCTTTTCATTCAAAATGAGTCCTGTTTATTCTTCAGTTAGTCATAAATTAATAATTGTACGAGCTATCATCTGGAACAGCTGGTGTTTACTAAATATTACAGTTGAACAGTTAGACAAACAATTTGTTTGGGTACACGCACAATGGAATGATAATGTACAGTTCACCAGAAGTCCATAGCATTCTATCATCATCAAGTTGGCATTCAGTCACAACCGTGACAATGTTTGTAATAATAGACCGCATTACGATAAACGCGGGATCATTTGATGAGCAGCAAAATACATGCTTTACATTTATCATGATCTAGAGACAATGCAATTAAAAGGTACTCGATCGCTCTTTCTTACTTATTCACTTTAACACTTTTCTCTTCGATCCAACTGAAAGAGGATGGAAATCACGTGTTACTTTTATTTGCAAAACGAAGCCGAACTGTTGAAGTTAATAACACATCCCGAATTGTACGCAGTGCACGGGATTAATGATGATCTACAAACATTAGCAGTAACAAATACATTGAATAAAAGAACCCATCAAAATTAATCCAGATTCGAGAGTGGATGTCGAAATTTGGACTGCTCTCGTAATAAAAAGCCTCCCGAAATATAGAGCTGACACAATAAGTATCCAGTTAACTGGCGTGATACGATTATACCTTCACAAAAAGCGACCGCACGCGGACTGTGAACGGATGCAGTGCGGTGATGAAACTGACACAGATTCTAACGCGTATTTGGTAATCGAAATACAGTTCGTGAAAGTCTCGCAGGACGGTCAAATCTCGCACATTGTAAGTGTCCCACTTCGACATACTCTCGACATTTTGACGGCATCACGGCACCGAAACCCAAAAGCCGAAAGATAGTAACGTGTAACTCTTCTTTCGCCGACTCGTCATTGTTCAGCAACCGTCCTCGGTGCGCACGTACCGGTACATACATTTATAAAGTGAGTATAATGTATTGTGTTCGCGTCCCAGATTTGGGAAGCGAAACTACGATCGTTGATTGGCGTATTACGACGTTGCTACATTTTCGCCTTGCATTCAATTCTATGAGAATTTGCAGGTATTGCTTATCGGCCACTAGGTCACTCGTTAGAGTATTGTATTTGTTTCATTTGGCTATCTACGCAATCTACCTGAAGCTCTAAAAATTTTTATCCGTGTTAGAAATTACTGGCACACCTTGGGTAACCCATTTTATCGCGATCTATCACGTTGAATTGGAACTTTGACGTGAGTCAATGGGAAACACTATCTGAAAAACTATCTAAATATATATATATCATGATACTTATGCATCCTTATAGTAGTCCTCATCTGAAGCATGTCATATAAATGCCTCATCAATATTAGTCGAAGGCTCTTAAAGGTGTTCTGTTACTTAAGTTTTATTGAGTGCTAACTCGTAAATAACAATTACCTTCATGTGTGTATTGCATACCTATTAGTCTTTGGAGTGTCTCAGCTCTGAAGATGCAAGCTAGACAAATGCTTAGTTGTTTTTCCAATAAAGCCTAAATGCCAAATTACAGATTAGTGACATCATAAGCTTGACCTGTTTGACTTAGGTACTAGTTTCGTTTTTGTCTATTTATTTCGGTTATTCTCGTCATGCATAGCATCATCGAAGGATTCTTTATCTTATTTATAATTAGGTAGACTATACACATCCAGCTTGCTGACCTGGAGATAATTCGGAGCGTGTTTTTATGTTATCGTGTATTTAGATTTTAGGACTAAACAAACTAACTTATCGTCTTCTTTGTTTGTAACTTACCAAGTACGTTATTCATATTCAGTAACGATTACATCTATTCTAGTATCGACGATCACATTAAGATAATAAACGCATAAAATGCCATAAAATTAATTTCCTGGTCTCTTTAAATTCTCATTACTAGATTGTCCTCTACCAGCTTGTTTCTTAATTAGGCTGTCCGTCTCATTATTTATTACATGTATGTTAACATTTATGTCTGTAATTAGTAATGATCTGGATCTTGCCATTACATTATTGTAACAAACACACTTATTAGTCGGTCTTTATTATGGCAGCTATTAAATGACTTAAACCAATTAGGCCGGAGCCAGTCACACCGAGGCATTTCCTCTCAGACAGAATACTAACATGAGCAGACGAATCCATTTGTTTCTGTGCGTAATTGAGGCTATTGTATTCGAAAGTATATTCATTTGTATAGGAAAAGTTGGCAAAATTGTTATCCGTGTAGCGTAAAGTAACGTCTCCTCTCCTCCCTCTTTATTGAATCGATTTTCACCTACGTATTTATGGTCTGGCATTCCCTTGTCGTATTTATAGTCCTGGTTGTCTGGCGTGCAATTCAGGCAGGAAACTCCATAGCGTACTTTATCTGTTTCATAATCTGTATGTGCAGCTGGTGCCAATTTACTTGTTATTCATTCATTTTTTGCATCAAGCGTTGTGAGTTTTTTCTCTCATTTACTGTTTTTGATCCACACCAAACCGGCCATCCATATTTCTAACCGTTCTGCCTCTAACCCTGTCTCTTAATTAAGTTCCCCGTCTGGAATTTTCCTGTCATGTCCATGTTTTCCCCTTCGCGACTTGGTGCAAGTAGACTTATGTGTGGTTATGTATTGTTGCAGGCTCGGGGCAGGCAGCGAGTGCGGCGGTGGAGGGTCGGGCGGCGGCGCGGCCGCTCCGCAGTCGGCGCGCGTCTCATCCAACGGCGCCGGCGGCATGGCGGTGAGCCGCGTGCCCAGCCCGCTGCACGACGGCAACACGCCCGTCGCGGAAAACTGGTGCTTCACACAGGTAAAGTATGGTATCTATCGAACTTTTCACTAGTCCTTTCCACGGCTCCCCGTTTCACCGGCCTTGTCTTCGCATGTCTGTCTGTTGTAAGTGTGGAGGCACCTTTATAAAATTTAACCGAGTCCTGAAAACTGATTGGCGTAGTGAGTTCTTTATTGCTCGTCATTGTATATTATGCTGTAAATGTGGAAGCCACCGTTATACCAGATTTTAAGTAGTCCTGAATGTTAAAGGTAGATTTTATTGGTCGAGTGATTTACAAGTGCTTCGGTTAAACAAAGGACGTTTGGGAGTAAAACGTGAAGGTTATATTGAATGGCAAGGGCGTTCCATTGCCAACGAACGAAGTTTTAACTGAAGAAGGAAAACGGGCCCTGAAAATTGTAGGCTTCAGTCACGCTACACAGAAAAATAACTTATATAAGTAACGAATTCGTCAAATACCGTCTGAAACACACACACTCAGACTCGTTAAGTATTAATACAAGTCAACTGTTGATGTGTTGCGAATAGCGATAATAATTGTTTACCAAGGCCGTTATCGGTGAACTTGAAATATGTTGCGCGCATATGCATATTGTGTTAACGTGTACATACATATTTAAAACTACTAGGAAGAGGAGTGCACGTGTCCGCTTGTTCAAACTACAGAGGTGACTCGTGCGTCACGTTGCGGAGCTATAACTATTACTATACCGTCGCGGTATGCGTCTCGAGCGGCACGTCACCGAGTGAGTGATATTAAAAATCCAATTTCAATACTATTTCTCTGATAGACGAAGACGTTATAACTCAGCAATGCCAAGTGAAACGTTCAGGAACGTCACACGTTACATAATGATCGTTTGTTCTCTCAGACGTCAATAAAAGGTATTAATAACAGTATACTTCGAAGCGATAAGCTATCCGGTGCTGCTTCATTTTCTGCTTCGAACATCGATTAGCTATCACTTTGAAAATGCTATTTTCTCGACTGATGGTCATCGCCAAAGTAATTGGAACGACCGTTGTGCGACATAGACACACCGATCTGGTATTACCTTTTTTGATACTTTTTGCCCAAAAATCTATTTAGTCTGCAATAACGGTGGTTTTTTGCTTGCTTTATATCGACGCTGTCGCACGTAGGCACATTTATTAAGATCTGTCTCAAGTTAATCTTTAGGAATCTGTTGTGATGCGGTACCGTTGTTTAACGGATTCGACAATCAAATCGTTTTCTTAACGTAAGCTTAATGATAGGCACATGTATTATAATAATTCTTGTTAAGGATACAGCTGTTCTCTACATATACTTCCGTGTAAGATTGTGTGTGGCATTACAGGCTCAGTTAGACACGTGTTCTCGCTCGGCGCTTCTGCTCTCCGGTACACGTGCCACTCTCCGATAATCACGTTCTTCATTAGTACTCGGAAACGCGTCGACAATAAACCTCGCATGTTATCGCAACAATTAGAGCTCTCTTTGAAGTGAGCCATACACAAACGACGCTACTATGAAACCATTATGTATTGTAAATCACTTTAGTTTGAAACGGCCATTAAAATTACTGCAATTTACTTGCGTTTATCAACAAACTATGCCTTTGCATTGCAATACCAATACAACTCTGCACAATGTAAATGCGCTTTTGTTTCTAATAAGTATTATTTCGCGTTAAAATTCTGTCCACGCTCCTGATTTGTCATGATGATTTCAAATTATTAAAGCCCACTTATTTTCCTGCATATTGTTATTAAACCAAAACATGTTTCTCTATAAGAGAGCTGGTTTATAAGGAGCACACATATAAGGCTTTTATGTGGCGGTGGAATCTACAAACGGATGTTATCTATGTGTCCGCGAATGCGAACCGGGGATGATGCGGGCGGCCTTGGCGCGGGTCGGCGACCGGGCGAAGACCCCAGCAGCACCGCAAGCCAAGCAACGGTCGAGGGCAACGACCAGCACGGCCAGGTTGCGCCCGCGCGTTGCTCGCCTATCCTCCTGACAGACGCCGAGGCCCAAGTGTCCACCCGACGAGGCTCAGGGCCCCCGACAATGCGCCGACCACGTTCACCTCACGCACCATGCTAATTATTTTTTATAATGAATGAATTATAATCGTCACAGACGATTTTGAAGATGCCATAAGCTCATACAATAGATACGGTACGCCAAACGCGTCTTATGAACATTGGAGTTACCTGAAAAAAAGATCAAAGACTCGATAATATAAACTGTTTAGAATAAGCAACAGACGACACTGTAACCTTGAATCATGAATGAAATAATGAGTGTTGCCCATTTTGTTTCATGAAACTTTATTTGCCATAATAAATAAGTCGTTAAACTGCTTGTNCAGACGACACTGTAACCTTGAATCATGAATGAAATAATGAGTGTTGCCCATTTTGTTTCATGAAACTTTATTTGCCATAATAAATAAGTCGTTAAACTGCTTGTTTGTTTTTCATGGTGACTGTCGGTGGGACAATTAAGGACAATGTACGGAGCACTAAGCTAATATGCTTAGTTCTGTTAGGGACCCGTCCCGAAGAGATTTATGGTCACCCACTCGGGGTACCTTGTGAAAGTGTCTGCTTCTCTTTCTGATTTATACTTTTCCATTATTTATGAATCATTGTATATCATTCTGACTGATGAGTTTCACTACTATGTAGATATTTCTACATTTAAAGTTACCCGCAGTTCCACATTTACGCACATATGGCTCCCGTAATTGTAAAGAATAATAAATGATATAATGTATTAATTTAATTTTCCTTTGTTTCAGGTCAAAGTGGTTAAGTTCAGTTACATGTGGACAATAAACAATTTTAGTTTCTGTAGAGAAGAAATGGGTGAAGTGTTAAAATCATCGACTTTTTCAGCAGGTGCTAGTGATAAATTAAAGTGGTGTCTTCGTGTAAATCCTAAAGGACTCGATGAAGAGAGCAAAGACTATTTATCCTTATACTTATTATTAGTGTCGTGTAATAAATCAGAAGTGCGTGCAAAATTCAAGTTCTCAATATTAAATGCAAAACGGGAAGAAACGAAGGCGATGGAGTCACAGCGCGCATACAGATTCGTTCAAGGCAAAGATTGGGGGTTCAAAAAATTTATAAGAAGGTGAGTCAGACATTTTTCTCAAATCCGATATAGTAATTTTTATTTGTTTTAAATATTCACAAAGCAGCGTTAGTTATTTTTGGAATGTAAATTACATACAAGATAGATACAGTATAATTTTACTACGTATTAAATCAAAACAAATAATTACTTCACGACCACAAAAAATCACAGAAGTGTGTAGATTTGGTGGAAAACTTCACGAAGCATACAGTAAGGTTGGGGACGGACCCCAATAACGGCGCAGTCACATAATTTTATTCCCTACTGCTGAAAATGTGGGCTTCTCACGAGGGCTATAAACACCACATTATGTGGACCCCTGGCTACATACGCGTAATCTTTGTAGCAACAGCTGTTATGGTAAGGCTGTGTAATATCGGGGGTCTTGTGTTATTGGTTGTGGCGTAAATCAGCCCCTTTTGAAGTCATGCGTTGAATGTATCCGGTGTAGTCACAAAACTAGTCACGAATAAACCCCGACTATCCTTAATACTGTAGGGTTTAAAAATATCGAATTAAGTTCAACGAAGCCTCAAAAAAATAAAATATTCTTCACAAATTAAGCACAGTCTCAATCCTATTAGTAATTTTACCTGGCATACATTCTTGGAAACAAGCCTAGATTGATACAATTGGTTCGGAAACCCTTTTTGGGTCAAGGTGTCTGCGATGTTCATTAATCTAATTCTAACAATTTTATCACTACCTGTTGCCCGCCGGCTATTTCGTGGCCTTTTTCATAGTTAGCTTGAAACCCAATTTAACTTTTTGTATGATAGCGAAACTTAT
>NDFZ01003908.1:0-28648 GCA_002192655.3 Mamestra configurata
TACCTAACCTACCTAAGTATCTATACCTAACATGTATTCGCATCGAAACCACTTTTCGCATTTGAATATAAGTTATGATTCGTCACGGATCAATTCGAGTGTGAACGCTCAATGCAAATCGAATGATTCGCGCATCGCCGCTCCAGAGAGTTGAACGGCACTCGGTGTGGGATGCGTCTGACTCCAATCGAACACTTGCTTGCTGTCACCTCGACACGACGCGACAATTATCTGCACGGTGCAAATGGACGGATAATGCGTTAATTACGACGTACTTTCTTTTTTTAGATACTTCACAATTGGTAAGTTAGAAAGCAATTCTAATAAGCAGATAATTTTGAGTTTCGTCATCAATTGCTTCGATTTTCAAGGTAGTCTTTTAAGGGTATCTTTTTGTCTGGTAAGTGGTTTTATCCTCCTTTTATCACTAACAACTGGAGGATGAAGGTAAGCCTCAATCAAACACACGAGTTTACAGAAGATAGGTACTTATTTAGCACGTGTCCGCGATGTCCGTTGGATTGACAAACTGACAACTGCCGAGATGGACCAATATTTGTCCGTAGCCAGGATGTTTGCGGTACATATAACGCCGTCCGACTAAGAGCTAAGAAAATATTAAAACGAAAACATCACGGACAAATATTCAACAAAAAACTCTGATCTTCTCCACGCGAACTTACAGAGTAAATCTGAAGTATCTTATCATGATGCTGGTGGCCATATAAAAAGCGGTTCTGACAGAATGCTCCGTGATACGAAATCGGTTCTTTTTTGTTATAGGTCATAAATACACGTTAGGGATGCTGTCACAATTTCGGTTGTACGTTATCGTGTGCTGTTATCAGCCGGAAGGCGCGCTCTTGACCCCGAATTGATAAAGCTTACACTAAAATAGCTCGACCGCAGATAACGGACCACGTCCGTTTGCTGGGAACTGTGAGTGGGTGAAAAAAAACCGAACTCTACTGTTATTAGTACACTCATGGTTGACGAATGTATGAAGAACGTGGAAAAATATTAGTGGCTTTGGCTTGCCTTGAAGCTTTAAAGTTAGTTCACTGTTTTATTGTGTTTGTGCTCTTGAACGATTGACCCTGTTTACATTAGCCGCTACGATGGGAAGTCGTTTTTGCAGATATTTATGAAATACTATAAGTATGACTATTATGGACCGCCACCACCAATTGTTAGCATTGATAATACCGATTGAGTTCGTCTAAAAAGCCCATTTACTCTCGATTTGTCATTATAAATTACAATTTTCACAGGCAGAAACATTTCAAACAAGCTATTCAAGCTGGAATCAATTCCTGCTTTGAAAAGTTTTTGTTGTTGTTAATGGTATTATAGAGTTAGAAAAATACTGTTATGTAACCTACCTACTACAATATGCGAAGTTTTTTTGAAAATTGTATCACTCGGCTAGGTGCGAAGCATTCCAGCAAAAACTACAAAGTATAGCAAAAACACTCTCCAGAAAACGTGTGAGTTAAGTACGTTATATTTTCGACACGACTATCGTTAAGCCATCAAATATTGTGACACTAGGCTGTCAGCAGATAAGCAGTGTCGCACTAAACTCATCGTCGACGAACACGGCTGACTTTTATCGGCTCTAACTTTTTGCGAGCTGTCGTAATATTTTTTCTTTCTCTTTCCAATATATTATGTTATTTTCAGTGTGTATACCCGCTATAAAAGTTGCAGGTGTTTGTGTTATTTGAGTTTAATGATGATTGATTTTCTATTTTGGGGAAGGTAGGTGCTTAAATGTTTGTATTTATTTAAGTGGGAGTCCCACTTTTGTATTCCTTGTTCTAATTTGTCTCATCTGTTATAGCTGTTGTCCTGTCATTTTGATTACAGCTATTTTACTGATTTGGTGTACATTTTTTCTGGACTAGGGAAGATATATAATTTTATTCATACACTGAACTTTTATAATGGTCAATTATACAAATTAGGTACCTCGTGTATCCCACGCAATACATCCCTACAGTCTGTAAGCAGGTCGTCAAGCGAATAACAAGAGGCTTATTATACTCGCATACAGTGGATAGGTAGGCTCGAGCGTCGCGCGGAGGGCTGCGAGACGGACGCCGATCAATAAGTCGAGAGCGTAAGACGACGGCAAGCGCCGTCAGGAGGACATTATTATGTGGAAGACTTTTCACTTAAAAGGGGACAGCCACTTCGAAATGTTTTTACGGAAGGATATTTAGCTATTTAAAATTGGATGGTAAGAAAACGTATTAGTTGAATTGAGAAATTTTATTATAACTAGTGGCCCGCCTCGGTTTCGCCCGGATGTTTTTTTTTTCAAAATTTTCTTTCATATGATCCTTCTCCTGACGATAAAAAACAACAAAAAAAGAATAAGCGAAATTGGTCCACACATTCATGCGTGATGCCGTGACCAAGGGAAATAGGGATTCCTTTTATATATATATACATAGATTAAAGTAATTATAGAAAAAAAAAAGAAAATATGTAAAAAAAAAAAATAGTGAGAGAGAATAAGAAAAAAATAAAAAAATGTACTGCGACCCTGCCAGGATTCGAACCTGGAATCTTCTGATCCGTAGTCAGACGCGTTATCCGTTGCGCCACAGGGCCAGATATAAAAGTGTGTAAAATTAATCATTAGATTCTCATAAAAATAATACAAAAGAATAACTAGTTCTTTTTTTAGTATTAGTACTTGCACAAAAATACGTTTGAATTTTTTTTGTATCATTTTCCAAAGACAGCAATAATACCATTTTATATTTGGGTACATTTAGGTGATTAGTGTGCCTTTATTGCTTTGCCTGTGTTTCTTTGATCGTTACATAAAGGGGTTCATTAGATAGCGGGCACGTGAACATTTTACTAATTAACGCTAACTGAGGTCGTGTGCAGGCCGCGTGCTCGTTAGTGCGCGCGGCGGCCGCAGGGCGGCGCCATTGTGCGCGCCCGCTCGACAACGCAAGCATTTATTCGATTTTTATTCTAATTTGACATGGCAGAGGCATATAAACAACCTTGTATTGATCATAATATATTGTTTATAACTTTATTAGTATGCACACTGAATAGTAAGCGTCAATATAAATCATAATTTTCATATTAAACAAATAAATTTTTAAAAAGAACATTTATATTAAGGAGAGATAACAAGAAAATGTGGGATCAATGAAAACACATTTTATGGACTACATATCAACATCAAAATATAATATCACTTCAAACTTACGAATGGACCCTAAAAAAAGATTTAACACGAATATAATTTTAATATGATTTCATTTTACGATTTCCCTAGTCGTTCCACGACGTCCACGCGAGATGACGTTGGGCTTTTTTCATACTATAAAACATTTCAAGAGGAACATTATGCACATAAATTAGTGCGACAAGGTTCCTATGGCTATCAACACTTCGTCGGTTGTTCTGTCGCAACTGTACCAAGCACCACCGTTTCCACTTCCCTCATAAAAATGCGGTTATATGAAGTTTTATTATACGAATAAAATATAATGATAAAAAGTGTAATTGAAATTATGAATATAGAAATCGCTATTTCAAAAATGCATGAATATTAATGATACGCAGAGCAGTGTAGATAACTTTGAATATTGTGTAACTAAAATTGAATGAATTTACGTAACACGATGGTTTTTGTGTCCATTTCTAATGTGGTATCTCAATGTGAAACATAGTGAGTAATTCCTTGAGCACTTGAGCAATTTCTCGCAAGTCGCAGCTGTTTAGTGATTAGTGTGAAGAGTTGAGTGTGAAACGATAACAAACGTCAGTCTGGAGAGGTGATTTCAACGCTGCAAGGGCTTTCAGGCGGAGTAAGGCTGAGTAGTCTGACTCCGGTTATCTAAATCAAGCACTTGAGATAAGGCGATAGCTACACTGTGTGCGATGCGCAGGTGCTTCTACTTAAAACAGAAAATTGCTAATAAACACAACACCGTCCTTGTTCAGTACATAGATAGTGCATTATGTAGGTAGAGAGATACTCAGCTTATATCAAGAGATAGCCATTGTTTGTGGCTTAATGGTTTCTGCTATGAACTATGTCAGACTACCAACCAGCACACACTGTTTCTAATTACTTACTTTTTGGGCGATAGGAATGCTGATGTCTGGAAAGTAAATAAGGATTCCAACACACATCCTACATTAGATGAGATACCTTCTTTTAGATTTTCAGTCGAAATACTTTGTGCTCTTTTCTAAGTATTAAATTTTCTTTCAAGTTTTTTTTGTGAACATAAATATATAAATAAAATACCTCACCTAGCATTTTTTAACAATTGTTATAGATAAGTTTATCCTGTCCAAGACGGTAAATCCTAACCAACAAAAGCAATTCTCTGCTATGTAAATTCTATCGAAGGTAGATCTAAGGCCAATCTGAATTCCTATGAAATAAATGATTAGCAAGGAAAGTCACAGCCTGCATTTGTCAACTGAACTTCAATCAGTCAACAGAATAACAAAGTCTAGCCGGTCAAGTATAGCCGCGTATTTCGACCACTCGGTTGCGCGGGCGCCGGTGCAGCGGTGGCGGGCGCGAGTAAATCCCATACATCAGCGGGCCCGATCCGCTTCCGTTCAAATAAACAAGCTTCATAAAGCCGGCGCGATGACGTCTATATCTACTTCGCACTCACCCATCGCTCTTCATAACACGCTATAAATATGTACGCAATGTATTTCAAATGAAAATGCGAAATTGTTTGTGTGTCTAACTGAAAAATATGACCCATTATGAGATTGTTTTTTTTTTTTGTTGGGAAACAAAATCAGCGCGGCCGTATAATATATACGAGTAAGTAGAGGCATGTGGAACAATTATTGTGGTTGCTTTAGCCCATGAATTATTCTTGGGCTAAAGCAACCACAATACCTATCCCAGAAAATGTCCGGTGGCATCGCGACAGCTAGACCCGGGCCTATCGACAGGATTGGTCCGCACTAGCCCAGAGCCGGGAAGAATGGAAGGGAGGCCTTTACCCTGGAGTTGGACGGAATAGGCTAAAAGTAAATCAATGATAATAAGTAGAGGCTGCAAATACACAAGTTCACACTTAAGACTTTCTGGAAAGTGAAAACTATAGTATGTGACGTTCATAAGCTTAGGTATGGCTTGACTGTGATTTACCTATCATCAGTGTAGCATTGTCACTATGTCGTAGCCAACCAGCTTAATCAGTCGTTTAATTGGCTGCCTAGCCATTTCATTGAACGGTGTCGGTTAATAAACTGAAAAAAGAAAGCCTTGAAAATAGAGTCAATCATCACCATCACACACTGTGGACACTTCGACAGTAGCGGCTAAAGAGGAACGGAGAATAAAGCTTTTGTCCAACTTCTCCTCGCACATGAAAGCATGTCCATACATACGTAAACAGTTATACAAGCGGTCGTCGTTTTTATTTATGTTTCCTCAGGACAACGTGTAGTAATATCCTAATAAGGCCATGTTCATGTCTTGTGTTCGAAGCGAGGTGCTAACTGGCAGGCCGTGGGAACTGCAAACAAACTGATTTCACTCAAACATCAGCTCATTCAGAACTTGCTTCTTGGAGCAGTTCATTCACGTTTGACGTTGGATCTTCACAAGATCTAAGAATATTTACCTATGTATTTGCATAAAACTTTTATAATCATGTTTTGTTACAAAAGGTATTGTATAGGTACTATATAGGTCCGACGCAGCGTTTGGGAACTTTCAAACTCTTGTCTGCTCTGTGGTTGAATTTTGAAAAATAGGAATGGCTACAGTATGCAAGGCACTATTTAGATTGTTTAAGCCTTTTATTCTAATTTCGTCCCAAAATTAGTGTTCGTTGCAGCCCGGCCCTAGTTGCCATCCGTTCAGCGACGTTCTAACCTGAGGTCCATACCCCACAGTGGTGCGTGTAGACATAGAAGTTTTAATTAATATTAAGGCCACCTCAGGCATGTCCGGTTAAGCATGACAACCTCATATGTTTACTGCGAGAAGCCACTCATTACTAAAAAGGTTTAGAAGTCTATTCGACAGTATTTCCAGGAACTGTTTAAAAAAATCTAAAGCACTGCTATGCCAAAAGGAAAACGGCATGAAAACTGGATGGCAGCGGGCCGCGGGTTGGCGGTGGCGGAGGAGGCGCGGGCGACGCCCCGCCCCGCTCCGCTGCCATCGAGAATACTTCAATTCAATACAATTTTATTTATCTTGCTAGATGCATTTGAACGCGCCGCTCCCCGCTCCGCCGCCACTGCCGCGCTCTTCCAAAACGTTCGGTTCGTAAATCGTGCACAATTATTTTTGTTTGTTCTTCGTGTCTATCAACATGGCAGTGTTGACGTCATACGCAAATGCTTTGTTTGTTTGCAAACATCTTCGATATGGTTATTAGGGGCGATTTATACATGTGAGTCGCTGAGAACCGTTCGATACTTTTGTAACAAGAAAATACTTGTGAAAATGAAAGTGTATCGACTTCAAAAAAGGAGGTTCATCTTTTTTTTATGTATGTTCCCAGATTACTCAAAGACGCCTGGGGCGATTTGGAAAATTCTTCTTTTGTTTGAAAGGGTATAACTTCCCAGGTGGTTCTCAAGGATCCGATAATAAGATTCTAGAGAAATCGAGGAAACTCTTAAAATTTTATAGGCATATCTATCTACTTGAAGCGATTTGGGTATTTTTGGAAGAGTATTTTCAAGGAGTGGTCCTATTTTAATTTGGTGAAGATCTGATGAAGAATTTCGGAGGTAGGCAACGGAACTCTTCAATAAATGATAGAATTGCTGAAAATGCATGTCTGTTAGTTGTTTACACCAGTTCATAACATAACATCACGCCGGTACCTACGCTGTGAAGAAGTACACACATGTGTACAAGTCACCCTGGTACACCTTTACCTCACCAATTATGTTAAATTTTCATGTTTGAGGGTTATTTATTTGTGTGATATTCTTTTTGCGTTGGGTTTAGTTACAATAGCCATATTGCATTTTGAACTTCTACACCAGTGACCTCCTCAAATTAAAATCAATAAAACCTAGGAAATGTAAAGTGAGATTGTTAGGTTTATGTCAATCCCAAAGCTGACCATTGATTCAAAAACGTAGGTACCAGGCCGGTTTGAATCGGCCAGTTTTGGACTCAACCGAAGCCAGTAATCATGATCTCTTTACAGATACTCGACCTAGGTATTTCTATTACTAGAACCCACTCAATATCCAAATCAATTAAACAAACTAACTGCACTAAACTTTAAAATCCCGCGCTAACAAAAACACCTAACCGTCCATCGTGCTTCATAGCAGGCGTTTCCAAGAAGATCACATTGCATTATTTATCAAACAAATAACATTCAAATAAAGTAGGTAATGATGACGATGACATCTAGGAACACGACGACGGTGGAAAGGTGTCAATGACTGGCGCCAGAGAGACGACAAGCTTTGACTCCGAACCTGAGACCGTCACATGAGAACACGTGGTGGAATCGCATTATGAATGCAAATGCATGATGGCAGCATACTGAATATTTTTCTCGACTGACTAGTATAAAGATAGCTGAGTGTTTAAAACGTCGGTTGTTGTAAGTAGGTTATGTAAAGAGGTTGGTAATCCACACTTTGTAGGGGAATGATCAGTCTTGGTTTAAATTACGCCTACATCATGTAGGTAGACTTTGGCAACTTGTATTTACTTGCTCTGAATCTGGCGTTACCCAGTGTTGTGGCTCAGGTTGGGATAGGCTTCGGTACGTCCGGCAGTGGCCTGTAGAAAGTATTTACTTGTAAGAGCTTCACAGCTAGGGATGTCATGACTTACAAATTTTCAAAAGTAAAAACCCAAACAACATCATAACCACGTTTTGTCCCTAGTTCCTAGACCTCGTTATGAATGTCATTGTTCACTAAACATACTTGCACACATTGCACGGACTATAAAGTTGCGCACTAGCAGTTGTACAAATTAAGTGACTGAACTACTAATGTCCGAATTGTCTCATCCTCCCTAATGCATGCATATGTCGTTGCATCAGCTTTTCCGCCCTAAACTACTAAGGATAATAGACTATTTTACCTTGATCTACCCCGCCCCCTTCTGATTCTATAAGAGTCGTTTTAGATAGAGGGGTTGTATGTGATATTAGGGGTCATGAATATTTGGTTGTTTATGCATTGCGCATGGTGTTGCGCCATATGGAGTATTAGCGGGACACTTGGGACTTTGATGCGGGATTGCTCCGAATGGAAACAACTGGCTAAATTCGAGGCCTCATGTTATGTTATGATTGCTTCATCTGTCCTATGAACCGAATCTGCTGGAGGAGATAGAAACTTTGATAGACAGCCTAAGGTTTTCAAGCTCAAAATCACATTGTTCGAAACGACGGACAGACGTGTGGACAGACCTGTCGACATAAAACTACACCACACTTGCTTGACATAACTCTACAATCTTACAAGCATAATCAACTATGTATTTACAAAATAGCATATCAAACTGCATAATTAACAAGAAATAAAACTCCTAATCCATCAATATCTGCCGTCGACACGAATTCGAGTCATACATTCATATGGCGGGGCGACTTAATCAAAACGTGCACTTGTAGCCCCCCTGAGCCCCCTAGCCCCTTTAGAGGGCGCACAATGTCGAATATATTCATTTCCTCCGCAATATTTGTACATTAGAGGTCTCGGCTCGCTACGCTCCCCATTGCTCTCTAGTTTGACTCTATAGCTTCAGTTTTCTATGGGGGAAAATGTCCTTTACCATCGGTTTTCTCGTCTCCATTTTCAGATAACTTTACTGCAACTTCAGTCGGCTTATCGCTGCTTATATAATTTCCTGCACATTCAAGTCTAATTTCATTAACAATATCATGGTCAACGAAGAGATAAGGTGAAGTCAATGCAGTTAAAAATCGGCATTATAATTACGAATGTTTGCGATATAGAAACGTTTTCATTTTATAGATGTAACAGATAGATTTTATCTTCGTACTCGCGTCAATGCAGCTGTTTAGTATTTAAGTCATCATGCTACATGAAATGTCAAATATTGTTTTAAATATCAAGTCATTCTGAATCTGTGTTGCCACTAGCCACACTATTTTCAACGGCAACATGACACATCGAGGCAATATGTAAAGGTAGGTAGAGAGAGAGTGTGAAGTGAATTGTCATTCCATTTTGTTTGTATGGATTGGCAGCTCATTTCATGTTCACTTCACTGAAGCTTACAGTGTTTGCAGAATCACGCTGCTGGTTACTGTCGTGATTGGTTCGAGTTTCCCTCGTAGGGTTGGGTAGGCATGAGACAAGGGAGCCGGCCGCAGCCGAGTAATGAAACCTTAAATCCCTGGTACGGACTCGTAATCCCATGACGAGAAGTTAGAGCAGGGGTGCCCCGCGCCAGTTGGCCGCACCTAATGCGGTTTAGTGTTTCATTTCCAGCGCAAATTGTGTTTTTATACAATCATCGGGTTGTTTTTTATCTAAATCTCTTTTGCAACTGTTATGGGTCTTGCACTTGAGCAGTTTGAAATGAGGATGGATGTAAGAAATCGGGAAGTTTACGGTTTTTATGTTCCTTCCTCAACAATTTGGTTATATAGTGGGTTCATAATAATCAATTTAGTAGGAGCAGTAACTCTGTTGTCTTGTTCTTTTCGGGTTGATTGTGCTTCGAACTGTGCAATATGGTTGTCTATTTCCATGTTTTTCCATTGTACTATGGTCGTTCTCTGCAGTTTCTATAAATAAATTAATATATTAAATGTTTTACCTTAACTCTTTGGGCAGTCTTAAGATAAACTGGTGAAGTCATTCGCGTGTTCTATTATTTATGAGCTCAGCTGATTACGTAATAATCACTAACAAATCGCTGTCAGAATACGTAAACAAAAGTGACGAAATATCACAAATATTTCATTGAACATACAGCTGCAGAGAAAATCATTAAAATTCCATAGTTTAAGCTTCATCTATAGTAGACAACCTTGACAAGCAAAATCGACCTCGAAGTACAATTTTCCTGTTGGTAATCTTTGTACGAGTACATTCAATATTTATGTTACATTTCAATGTTTGAACAAAATTGTGTGCTTGTTTCCTTGGCTCGTTGTGAAGCTATGATACAATCGGTGTGATCTTTACTTTTGCTGTGTCGTCGTGGTCGGTAATGTCGGTATCGAGATTGCACGATCGCGGGTGTCGCAACCCTGGCGCGATCTCGGCATCGCGACCGCGCCGAGCCCGTGGGCGACGCACGTGCACTCCGCTTAATGAGACCCTGCCAGCCATCTTCCGATCGATGTTTACGCTCGTTACTTTCCACGATGCTGGATACTGATTTAAAATAATGACCGCGATAATTAAGGAGGAGTTACTGATGAAGCCTTTTTGCTGGTGCTTTTATTTTCCGCTTTTGATAAGACTTATTTCGTTGTGTTTTAAAGAGAGGTTTTGTAAAAGAAGTTGTGCTGTTGCCTTTCAAGTTGAATGACCTTTGAAATTTTATAAAAATGTGCAAAAAGGGTTTTCGCAGTCGGTAGGATTCGAACCTACGCTCCCAGAGGGAATCTGATTTCTAGTCAGACGCCTTAACCGCTCGGCCACGACTGCTTATATCCGCTGAACGAAATTATCTGTCTTTTCGCTCAGAGCATTTGTAACAAATTGAACTAGATTAGAAACGACAAAAAATAAAACAAAACATGAATTTCTCGCTAGCTATCTTATTAACGTTCGCAGCTGCTTTTAATTGAACAATTTAGCATTGATTATTCGCCATCACTTATCTTGCACGAAGATCACGGATCTTGACGCCCTGCTCTTTGAATAACAAGAGGAGAGAGCGAGAAACTCAGCGCACCCGCATTCCTAATTAAACAAAGATAAACTGATTACAAATTGAAAGTTAAATCGGAAGCGGTGGCAGTAAGTAGAGGTTATTTGTGGAATCATTGTGTAGTAGTGGCCGCCTATTTACTCAGCTGTAAGTCAGGCACTAAAACAAAATAAATGGAGCGAGAAATCCCCGGTCTGCTCCAACACAAGTGCGGTTTTATGATTATGAGATGCGCACGCGCTTGTAAAACAGCACGAATTAATCATTGCTCGTGAACATCAGCTTTAAATATTTTATGCGTAACAACAGGGAACTTTGGTTTATTAGCGCTTCTTCTTGTACGACGCTTTGTTCTACAAAATGTTTGATGCTTCTATTTATGTAATCCCTTTTTATTGTAAGTCGACGAGTTAAGGCAACCGAAAATTATACTGTGATGAGTTTAAATATAGATTTTTACGACGAAAACAGCCTTCCTTTTTGTGAATGTAAGTTGTAGAATGCAACAGTTTTTTTCCAAGGCTCGTCGGTATTAATGAATTTGGTGGTGATGAATAAAACATATGAAACAGGACATGTAAATGTAATCTGTCACGAAGCGACCACATTGACGTGGTCACAGATCGTGGGGTATAGCGTGACGTAAACAAAGCCAGCGTGGAACCGGTGCATACCGGTCTAGGGATGCCAAAACAAGGAAAAGCTGGTAATTTTCTGCAAAATAATGTTTTAACCAGACATGACGGGATTAAAGCCGAAGTTAGGTATAAGTTAAGGATTTATTATTGCAGTTATCATTGTTATTGAGTCATTTAAAGTACCTCGGTAGGTTATTTGTGACATGAGTAATTGACTCACTCATGTTACAAATTTTATCTATGTAAGTAAATACTTTATTTTATTGAGTTGATAAAAAATATTTTAAATTCATCATCATCATATCAGCCGAAAGACGTCCGATACTGGACATGGTGGGGGGTTGCCATAACTGCCACGCTTGGCAGGCGGGTTGGCGATCGGCGATCGCGTTGCACAGAGAATGCTGCTGCCCATACTCTGGTGAGTCTCTTACTCTTACGACACTCACGGAAAGTGATGGGATGGTGCTATTCTTTAACGTCCGACACCATACAGAACCTACCATCATACATAATTTTAAATTACCTTTACTGAAACTGAAAAAAGCGAAAAGAATCCGTGATATGAAGAAGACCAGCTAAATGAACAAGATATTTAAATACTTATTTATGGATTCAAACCTTTAAAGCAAGAATACACTTCATTGTACAGAAAAGAGTCCAAACCTCTTTTACATAAACTGAATCCTATGGTGGTGGGAATGTACAGTGGTGGTGGTAAAAATTCAGTTGATTTGATAACTCTCGAAGTTAAGTAGCTAGATACTACATTTCCTTGGTGCCAATTACAATACAAGACAGAAACCAACCAACTGACAATGTAACATTATAATGTAAGTACCAAACTGTAAAATGACTAGCGGTGACACTTGTATAACGGGCTTACAGATACAGAATAGGATTGTCACTCTAGCGAAGTAGTTTGACATTGACACGCGTGTCTGATTGCTGCAGCGTGACAGCCCTAGCATACAAATGAGTGCGCTTTACTAGACTTGCATTCTTTTGCATGCGTATTAAGGCGTGAGGTACCTGAAGGAACATTCTCGTACTTAAGCGTTCACGACTTTTCACCGCGGTCATCCGCCCATCATGACGTACGCTTCCGCTGTCTTTGCACACGCAAAGCCTCGTCACCTCCATAGGATCCAGACGCTCCAAAACCGTTTCCACCGTAAGATCACGGGAGCTCCCTACTATGTCCGCAAAAAATAAAACACTTTCAAATTCAAATCGCAATGTCATCTCAATGACAGACAATGTCATTTTTTTTCAAAATGTCTAAGTTTGAGGCGTTTTCGGTTGCAGTTGCGAATACAAAATTAAAAATAATAAATTGTATTCTATTCCTAATATTGGTTTTCCTGAATTTTAGTTATTTTTTGGTTTTACATTTGTCGAAAAACTACAAAGTTTTTCGGATGAGTTTTTTTAGCTTCCAAAAATTGCAGAAGCTTTCTACGTTTTAAAAATATATAGTAAACGCACCTATTCCTTTTTTAAGTTTATTTTTGCGCACCGAAAGCTATTGGATTTGCTCGTCACATAACTACGCGCCTTAAGCACTGTTTGTGCATTGTGCAGGGCAATGCTGAAGCATGAGCTAAGCGCTTTATATTTAGTCGGATCGCCACTAGCGCCGTCCATTACCTTGTTGTCGCGATTTGTCTCTATTGCTTCAGCGTGTCACATCGAGAGTGTCCACGTTAAGACGTGCAACGAGTTAAGTGTTAATAGATTGTGTGTATTTGCTTTATGAACACCTGTATCGATAACATATGTATCTTATTCGCTTATGTTTTTGACGACAATTCACGAGCACGACTTAGTTTTTGACGCAACATCGTTTCCTATTATCGAATTTGGAACCTAATTTCTGCTTTTTTTTTTAAGGTTGGGAAATCATCAAATGACTTCTTCCGCTCTGGGTGGAGCGGAAGGGCGTTTCAGACTCTTACTGACTAAAACCCATCCGTGTTTCTTCTAAAGCCCTTTGCGTTCCAGGGCCGCGGTGACTCTTTCAAACAAATTCCGCAACACTTAATTTCTGCTTGGATAGTAGATTTTGTTCTGACTTCCTAACACTATTTTTATTCTAAGCATTTATAACACAAGTGTGTTATAAACGCTTGGAATAAAATAGCTCAATCAAAAGGGCTCAATCTGTCCTATTGAAAATAAGGCTCACAGAAAAAGCTAAATTGGAGAGTAATTGAAGTCCTTTGCACAGCTCACAAATTGTAATGTGCCACGAGTGATAATTTATTTGCAAATTATGACTAGTGTCTAGCACTTCAAATATGGTAACATTATTATAGTGGCCAATGTAGTGATTTATATTTTAATTTAACAAAAAAAAAACAACTAAAACTTGTTTAATAGGCAGTTCGATTCCTTTCAACTTTTCAAATAAAACTAAAAAAAACAACCGATACCTCATACTCATTAATTAAAACGTTTGAAGTGCCTTTATTACTTCCTCAATTAACTACCGAACTATAACTCGATTTTATTGTTATTTAAATAACTATTTTACAGCCAACATTACGATTACAGAACTACACAAGTATCTTTGACGTCATCATTCAGTATTCACAATGGAGAAGCGAAACGTCGCGTCGTTGAATAGAATTACAAATTGCATTTAGCATTATCGTGAATAAGCTAAAAATAGAATAGAATACTATGTCAGAGAAGGCAGTGTGGCCAGGCTTGGCGTGGGTATTTGGTACACAATGCACGGTGACTGGGGCATCACTTCCGCTGCAGGACACAATACCAGATAGGCAGCTATGCACTTGTGTGGTAACTAAGCCACAGTGTACTGAAATGCCACGTATTATAGCAGTACACCCGTTACCTATACAATTTTCGCAATGTGCAAGGAATACTGTACAACGTTTACTTAAGGTTTTCAATGGACGCAGGTGCGGTAGGTTTTCTTTCTCGACGCTTTATGGGAAGGCTTGGATAGGTCTGGAATTCTTAGTGTGTGGTACATGAGTAGGTGATTGTTCATACATTATGTAATATACGATTCAATTCCATGTATAGTCGGACGTGGATTAAGACAGTGCACCTGCACACACTATACTCAGTGTGCATTCATAGACAGTTCATTTCACGTGCCACCAGTGTGAACGTCGCAAAATCTTAAGGGAACTTATCCCCGGGATCAGAAGTATCCTTTGTCCTATTCCAGGACCTGGTCGACCCGCGTGCCAAGTTTCATCTAAATGCGTCTAGCCGTTAAGACATGATGTGGTAACAAACAGACAGAAATAGCAAGTAAGTAGTCTGTTTTTCAAAAGACTGCGTGTGTACCTTCATTGTTTCATTAAGTCTTTGTCTAATAGAACGTCTCGACTTAAACTGCGCTTAGCCTAACTAACCAAGACAAGATACATACTTAATAGTTTGGAGAACTCTGGCGAAATTCATTCTGTAAAATAGCTTTAGTAAACACTTTTATTGTTAAGTGTGAAATTATGAAAGAATTATTAATGAAAATATTAATTTTCAGTTCCATACAAGGTAGCCTTGTATGGAACTGAAAATTAATATTTTCATTTCTATATGCCAGCGAAACGTAGTAGAAAATACATATTACTGCCAGTATGAAGTTATGAAATGAAAACAGAGGGGTAAATACGGGCCCTGGGGAAATATGCGCAGTGTTGCCCTTTACACCCTTTGAATATTTAAAGTCTCCGTCAGTTTCACTCACGGCTGACCCCCGGGAGTTAGGCGGAACGTTACGGCTTTGTTGGAACGTTTCTCTACTTGCGCTGAGTCCATAATAATTATAGAGTTGTGGAATGGTTTCGATGTTTTTCGTCGCTGTTCCTATTGCCTCGCTCTGTTTTGTCTTCTGCTTGATATGGGGGGAAGTGGATATTATAATTTTCTTTCTTATCATCCACTGTTATATTCTGATTATTGATGTTGCGGGATCCATTGATCCAATCAATGGAGTCGATTATCCGGGTATCGTCGAGCTTTTCTGGCGGTCGCCACTTTTCAGGTGTTGCAGTCGCGGAGAAAAGTGTGGCGAGCTTGTGTTGCTGATTTTTTATTTTTTTTACCAGCAACTTTATTTAATTAAATACTGCCTTTATCTCATAAAGTCTACAGCAATGAAAAGACAATATCATTATCCGATTTGTCTTGTCTTAATCCGAGTAGATTTAAAGACGATAACAGACACCTGATTTTTAGAAGAAACATCTGCTTAATTGCATGTGTCAATTAACCAATCAAATTACAATTATGATTCTGAAATATTTTAATAAGAATTTCAGTCATTTCCGTTGTATAATCTATGGATTGAACAATGTATTGATGAACGCAATTGTATTGATTACAGTGTACTCAGTAGTACTAATAATAAATGTGATTTCGATTTGCCTTGAAAGATTGTCTCAGTGCAGTGAAAGATTATCAAGTGCATTGGAAACAGTTACAGGATTATTAGGTACATTGCAGTATTATAGTATGTCGTTATCGAAATACAATTGTGTTTCGATAACGACATACTATGAAAAATGGTAACAATATTTTCCCAAGTTCTTCTTATTCGTATTCTTCCTGCCCGACCTTGTAAGCTTTCACGGACGAGCTGCTTCCAGCTTTCCACGGCTTTTCTCAAGGGTCTCTTTTCTCTGGTCACAGTGAGTCCTGCAGTGAGATTCTGTAAACATGTCGAAGTGAACATTTAGGCGAAGTGAACGACAAGAAGTGAACGACAAATGAACTGTAAAACGGTTTGACAGTTCATTTGTCGTTCACTTCTTGTCCGTCTATTATTTATATTTGTATTATTATTTGTATGGACAAACAAGATGGAATGACAGTTCACTCCACCTAAGTGTACATGGTGAGGTGTCGACACAATAGACCAACTGTTATCGTCTAGATGTGATCAGACCAGCGAGTAGTTGAAAGCCCGCGCGGTCTGTTTTCATCCACTTTTCCCACTACAACTAGTTTTTCCAAGATATCTGATTGCCGTACCAGTATAAGTATCCTCATTAAACAAACTGTTAAGGAAAGTCTTAGTAGTTTTTGGGTAGGGAACCCAAAATACAGCGCGAATACCTACTCCCTGAAAACGCTATGCCGTAAAAGTAGGAAAACACGTTGAAGAACTCATTCCATAATTCATTAGTCTGCCAGATGTTGTTTGGTATTTTACATCTAATGTAGAAATATGTTCTGAACTTAGGTGCCTCCATTAAAAATTCAGCTTTTCATGAAAAATGTATAAGTTTACACAAAAATCTGTTGTTCCGCCTTACTATCATTGTAATGTATGGTAATGACTTCCCATTATCCTGGGTGAATGTGCCACTAAATGGCACCTGTATTCTTTGAACCACCAAATGTGTGGCGATGGAAATCCAGCTCTATTTTTAAGAATTCGTCAGTTTATTTCAATTATGTCATGAATAATATATGACGACGGGTGTTCGTGAAAGGTTAACGAGTTGTCGTGCCCTCGCCGACTCTACACTCCCAATACAATACGAATATTTTGTACAGTATTCAGTTTTGTAGGTGGCTGAGACGCCATTGTTCCATTTGCGGTTTTGACAGATACACTAAAGCTCAAAAGTATTTTTCCACCTACATTTTGTGAGGCCAAAGCTGAAAAACGGAATTGCTAATAAATGAATAAAATTACTATGATGTCTTTTCATTTATTCAAAATTTTACAAAATACTTTTTTTTTGGGTGCCTTATTCTCTTATATTTTCACCATGTCTGTCTGTCCGCAGTTTAGCTCAGACACGCTAGCACTAGAAAGTTCCAATTTGGTATGGGTATACATATTCACGCCGACAAAGTGGTGAAATAAAATCTTGATTTTTTTTTAAATATTTAGTTTCGTTTATTTAATCATTTAATTTTGTAAAGTTGCTATGATTTTTTTATCGTCTATCCCATACTGTGGGTTGTCGTTGGATAGATGGTTAGGTAAATATTACGAGTGTGCGAAAACCATTTTTCCATCCAAGGATCCGTTGGCGAAATATTAAGCTTTAAAGTACCCCCTCTGCCAGCTAAACGGTTGTTTTTGGCGACGAAAAAAGTCTTGGTAGAAGCATATACCTATAACGAATTTAAAAGGAAAATTATCACAGCTAACTAGGCTCAAAAAGTTAATGAGTAATAGTCGACCAACTTATAAAATAAAACTGGATAAGAAAAAAGATCGTAATAATTCTATAGAAATTTACCAAACCCACTTGTAAATTTGTATTCTTACAGTGAAAAACCATGGCCAAATAATGAGTACGAAACTCATTATTTGGCCATGGTTTACACGACGAGCTACTTCGGAGTCCTTCACTGCGCGTGGCTCGACACGCACTTGGCCGGTTTTTTTCAATATGAAAGCGCCAAGGTTGCGATATTATAAGGAAAATTTAAATCTATTGAACCATATAGGCATAATTAGTAGGTATTTCATAATCTGTCATTGGAATTGTTTTTCTATATTTTTTTACGCAGCAGCAACTTTGTTTTTTCCATTTGTTTACCTATAAAGTAATCAACTGTTCATTATAATAATCGTTTATTAATCTTTAACACATTGACTTATATTGATACCTAAGGTGTTTTTTATACTTCGATATTATTTTACCTATCGCAAAGCACTCGCACCTAAAATGTATACCTATACATATATAAAATGCACTATACCAGGCTGAAATTATCTTTTTATTTGTTTGCAGTCTGTATTTGCAGGCCATAAACAGCTTAATAAAGATTTTCTGGTACTTTTCCATGTCTTTGGATATCACTGGTTGGTTTATCGCTTAAACCTACACTTTAGGCTTGTATGTTCAATATAATATCCATGTTATTTAGGAGTGTACTGGCAGTTTTCAGTAACTCTAGGTGATGCCTAAGTGAACGCACGGTTGAATTATCAACGCTCAGCTCAGCGCCGGCAGTCGAAAATCCAACAGTGGGATAGATATTTAGGCGTTTCCTTGTGTTAGTGAAAATGGGCATGAGACCCAGTGCATCAAGTGCGAGTTCGGTTCAAACACCTGTAGTCCGATAACCCTTATCATATCATGTTATCGGATGCGGACTTTGCCGAAGTATTTTACTAAGTGCCGTGATATCAGAGATAACATTTAATTTTACGGCACGTTACATCGCATATTTTATTGAGGCTTCGCTACTTACAAATAAACCAAGATAATTGAAGAATTATACGAGGAGCTTATAAAAGCGGTATTTTATGTTAGTTATACCGCTTTTGTATGGGACACACAGGTTGTTGTTACATAATGACAACCGACTATTATGTTATCTTCAGATTAGCAACATTAGTAGTGTAGTGTATTGCATCAGTTTTAATAAGGATAGGGTTTTGACTACAAAAATGTAATTAGTCCATCAGATAGATTTCCATCCTTAAACATCGCTTAGTCGTGCTTACAGTTACAGCTTAGTATCCGGGAGGTAGACTATAAGCAAACACTAATTTTGATAGAAATACAATAGGGTATTTGACAAAAAAAAACTAATTAATCCGTCAGATAGATTTCCAAAAAATATTGAACACGTATTTTTTCTTTAGTCACGTTAACAAAAAATGAAGACGATGTAGTGCGTTGAAAACTCGTGTGACGTCACTTACCAGTACACTTTTACTGGAAAGTGACTTTACAAGCCCCGACTCCTTATCTTTAATGCGTTTTATCTTCGTAATTTTTTATTGATTTGATAAAATAAAAATACGTATCCAATATTATTGTTTTTTTTTTAAATTTAACTTACGGACTAAATATAATCATATTTTTTTAACCCTGGCAACATCCCTATTGAAGAAGATGTACTTTCCGATATCAGATTCCTGTTTTTAATGAAAAGTGCAGCTGAAAACTACAATATTCGTGGCATTATTCCCCAAATTGTTTGGTTTTATTGGTTGCATTTCCGTTTTTACTTAAAAACACTATTACCAGCCCGTAATTTATTAATGCATTTAAATAAATTAGCAGTTGGTAGGTAGATCTTACAGGATATTATTGAAACACGTGTCTTGTAAGCATCTCTGAAACACCTGCTGAAGTACCCACGGTGACTGAACACGAACACTGCAAGAATAATAACTTATCTTGAGGAAAATTTACAGGAAGTACAGTCACGGCCAGCGTGAAGATATTCGATTTAAAACTCATGACATTGACATTGTGAATTTTCGACTGAAAAATTAGGTGATCAAAAAATATTCACAGTACTTAGTGATATATTGAAGTACTAGCTTTTACCCACGACTTCGCATATCCTGTTTTTCCTCGTTTCTGTAGGAATTTCCCGTTCCCGTATAGTCTATAGCATTCCTCATGAATGTGGCTAACATATATAAAAAAAAAAACCAAATCCGGCTGGTAGTTCCAGAGATTAGCGCGTTCAAACAAACAAACTCTTCAGCTTTATTATATTATNAACAACCGATACCTCATACTCATTAATTAAAACGTTTGAAGTGCCTTTATTACTTCCTCAATTAACTACCGAACTATAACTCGATTTTATTGTTATTTAAATAACTATTTTACAGCCAACATTACGATTACAGAACTACACAAGTATCTTTGACGTCATCATTCAGTATTCACAATGGAGAAGCGAAACGTCGCGTCGTTGAATAGAATTACAAATTGCATTTAGCATTATCGTGAATAAGCTAAAAATAGAATAGAATACTATGTCAGAGAAGGCAGTGTGGCCAGGCTTGGCGTGGGTATTTGGTACACAATGCACGGTGACTGGGGCATCACTTCCGCTGCAGGACACAATACCAGATAGGCAGCTATGCACTTGTGTGGTAACTAAGCCACAGTGTACTGAAATGCCACGTATTATAGCAGTACACCCGTTACCTATACAATTTTCGCAATGTGCAAGGAATACTGTACAACGTTTACTTAAGGTTTTCAATGGACGCAGGTGCGGTAGGTTTTCTTTCTCGACGCTTTATGGGAAGGCTTGGATAGGTCTGGAATTCTTAGTGTGTGGTACATGAGTAGGTGATTGTTCATACATTATGTAATATACGATTCAATTCCATGTATAGTCGGACGTGGATTAAGACAGTGCACCTGCACACACTATACTCAGTGTGCATTCATAGACAGTTCATTTGTAGCAGTGCCACCAGTGTGAACGTCGCAAAATCTTAAGGGAACATATCCCCGGGATCAGAAGTATCCTTTGTCCTATTCCAGGACCTGGTCGACCCGCGTGCCAAGTTTCATCTAAATGCGTCTAGCCGTTAAGACATGATGTGGTAACAAACAGACAGAAATAGCAAGTAAGTAGTCTGTTTTTCAAAAGACTGCATGTGTACCTTCATTGTTTCATTAAGTCTTTGTCTAATAGAACGTCTCGACTTAAACTGCGCTTAGCCTAACTAACCAAGACAAGATACATACTTAATAGTTTGGAGATCTCTGGCGAAATTCATTCTGTAAAATAGCTTTAGTAAACACTTTTACTGTTAAGTGTGAAATTATGCTACCTTGTATGGAACTGAAAATTAATATTTTCATTTCTATATGCCAGCGAAACGTAGTAGAAAATACATATTACTCCCAGTATGAAGTTATGAAATGAAAACAGAGGGGTAAATACGGGCCCTGGGGAAATATGCGCAGTGTTGCCCTTTACACCCTTTGAATATTTAAAGTCTCCGTCAGTTTCACTCACGGCTGACCCCCGGGAGTTAGGCGGAACGTTACGGCTTTGTTGGAACGTTTCTCTACTTGCGCTGAGTCCATAATAATTATAGAGTTGTGGAATGGTTTCGATGTTTTTCGTCGCTGTTCCTATTGCCTCGCTCTGTTTTGTCTTCTGCTTGATATGGGGGGAAGTGGATATTATAATTTTCTTTCTTATCATCCACTGTTATATTCTGATTATTGATGTTGCGGGATCCATTGATCCAATCAATGGAGTCGATTATCCGGGTATCGTCGAGCTTTTCTGGCGGTCGCCACTTTTCAGGTGTTGCAGTCGCGGAGAAAAGTGTGGCGAGCTTGTGTTGCTGATTTTTTATTTTTTTTACCAGCAACTTTATTTAATTAAATACTGCCTTTATCTCATAAAGTCTACAGCAATGAAAAGACAATATCATTATCCGATTTGTCTTGTCTTAATCCGAGTAGATTTAAAGACGATACAGACACCTGATTTTTAGAAGAAACATCTGCTTAATTGCATGTGTCAATTAACCAATCAAATTACAATTATGATTCTGAAATATTTTAATAAGAATTTCAGTCATTTCCGTTGTATAATCTATGGATTGAACAATGTATTGATGAACGCAATTGTATTGATTACAGTGTACTCAGTAGTACTAATAATAAATGTGATTTCGATTTGCCTTGAAAGATTGTCTCAGTGCAGTGAAAGATTATCAAGTGCATTGGAAACAGATTATAAGGTACATTGCAGTATTATAGTATGTCGTTATCGAAATATAATTGTGTTTCGATAACGACATACTATGAAAAATGGTAACAATATTTTCCCAAGTTCTTCTTATTCGTATTCTTCCTGCCCGACCTCGAAAGCTTTCACGGACGAGCTGCTTCCAGCTTTCCACGGCTTTTCTCAAGGGTCTCTTTTCTCTGGTCACAGTGAGTCCTGCAGTGAGATTCAGTAAACATGTCGAAGTGAACATTTAGGCGAAGTGAACGACAAGAAGTGAACGACAAATGAACTGTAAAACGGTTTGACAGTTCATTTGTCGTTCACTTCTTGTCCGTCTATTATTTATATTTGTATTATTATTTGTATGGACAAACAAGATGGAATGACAGTTCACTCCACCTAAGTGTACATGGTGAGGTGTCGACACAATAGACCAACTGTTATCGTCTAGATGTGATCAGACCAGCGAGTAGGTGAAAGCCCGCGCGGTCTGTTTTCATCCACTTTTCCCACTACAACTAGTTTTTCCAAGATATCTGATTGCCGTACCAGTATAAGTATCCTCATTAAACAAACTGTTAAGGAAAGTCTTAGTAGTTTTTGGGTAGGGAACCCAAAATACAGCGCGAATACCTACTCCCTGAAAACGCTATGCCGTAAAAGTAGGAAAACACGTTGAAGAACTCATTCCATAATTCATTAGTCTGCCAGATGTTGTTTGGTATTTTACATCTAATGTAGAAATATGTTCTGAACTTAGGTGCCTCCATTAAAAATTCAGCTTTTCATGAAAAATGTATAAGTTTACACAAAAATCTGTTGTTCCGCCTTACTATCATTGTAATGTATGGTAATGACTTCCCATTATCCTGGGTGAATGTGCCACTAAATGGCACCTGTATTCTTTGAACCACCAAATGTGTGGCGATGGAAATCCAGCTCTATTTTTAAGAATTCGTCAGTTTATTTCAATTATGTCATGAATAATATATGACGACGGGTGTTCGTGAAAGGTTAACGAGTTGTCGTGCCCTCGCCGACTCTACACTCCCAATACAATACGAATATTTTGTACAGTATTCAGTTTTGTAGGTGGCTGAGACGCCATTGTTCCATTTGCGGTTTTGACAGATACACTAAAGCTCAAAAGTATTTTTCCACCTACATTTTGTGAGGCCAAAGCTGAAAAACGGAATTGCTAATAAATGAATAAAATTACTATGATGTCTTTTCATTTATTCAAAATTTTACAAAATACTTTTTTTTTGGGTGCCTTATTCTCTTATATTTTCACCATGTCTGTCTGTCCGCAGTTTAGCTCAGACACGCTAGCACTAGAAAGTTCCAATTTGGTATGGGTATACATATTCACGCCGACAAAGTGGTGAAATAAAATTTGTTTTTTTTTTAAATATTTAGTTTCGTTTATTTAATCATTTAATTTTGTAAAGTTGCTATGATTTTTTTATCGTCTATCCCATACTGTGGGTTGTCGTTGGATAGATGGTTAGGTAAATATTACGAGTGTGCGAAAACCATTTTTCCATCCAAGGATCCGTTGGCGAAATATTAAGCTTTAAAGTACCCCCTCTGCCAGCTAAACGGTTGTTTTTGGCGACGAAAAAAGTCTTGGTAGAAGCATATACCTATAACGAATTTAAAAGGAAAATTATCACAGCTAACTAGGCTCAAAAAGTTAATGAGTAATAGTCGACCAACTTATAAAATAAAACTGGATAAGAAAAAAGATCGTAATAATTCTATAGAAATTTACCAAACCCACTTGTAAATTTGTATTCTTACAGTGAAAAACCATGGCCAAATAATGAGTACGAAACTCATTATTTGGCCATGGTTTACAGGACGAGCTACTTCGGAGTCCTTCACTGCGCGTGGCTCGACACGCACTTGGCCGGTTTTTTTCAATATGAAAGCGCCAAGGTTGCGATATTATAAGGAAAATTTAAATCTATTGAACCATATAGGCATAATTAGTAGGTATTTCATAATCTGTCATTGGAATTGTTTTTCTATATTTTTTTACGCAGCAGCAACTTTGTTTTTTCCATTTGTTTACCTATAAAGTAATCAACTGTTCATTATAATAATCGTTTATTAATCTTTAACACATTGACTTATATTGATACCTAAGGTGTTTTTTATACTTCGATATTATTTTACCTATCGCAAAGCACTCGCACCTAAAATGTATACCTATACATATATAAAATGCACTATACCAGGCTGAAATTATCTTTTTATTTGTTTGCAGTCTGTATTTGCAGGCCATAAACAGCTTAATAAAGATTTTCTGGTACTTTTCCATGTCTTTGGATATCACTGGTTGGTTTATCGCTTAAACCTACACTTTAGGCTTGTATGTTCAATATAATATCCATGTTATTTAGGAGTGTACTGGCAGTTTTCAGTAACTCTAGGTGATGCCTAAGTGAACGCACGGTTGAATTATCAACGCTCAGCTCAGCGCCGGCAGTCGAAAATCCAACAGTGGGATAGATATTTAGGCGTTTCCTTGTGTTAGTGAAAATGGGCATGAGACCCAGTGCATCAAGTGCGAGTTCGGTTCAAACACCTGTAGTCCGATAACCCTTATCATATCATGTTATCGGATGCGGACTTTGCCGAAGTATTTTACTAAGTGCCGTGATATCAGAGATAACATTTAATTTTACGGCACGTTACATCGCATATTTTATTGAGGCTTCGCTACTTACAAATAAACCAAGATAATTGAAGAATTATACGAGGAGCTTATAAAAGCGGTATTTTATGTTAGTTATACCGCTTTTGTATGGGACACACAGGTTGTTGTTACATAATGACAACCGACTATTATGTTATCTTCAGATTAGCAACATTAGTAGTGTAGTGTATTGCATCAGTTTTAATAAGGATAGGGTTTTGACTACAAAAATGTAATTAGTCCATCAGATAGATTTCCATCCTTAAACATCGCTTAGTCGTGCTTACAGTTACAGCTTAGTATCCGGGAGGTAGACT
The DNA here is from genome assembly GCA_002192655.3 of Mamestra configurata. Taxonomy (NCBI): domain Eukaryota; kingdom Metazoa; phylum Arthropoda; class Insecta; order Lepidoptera; family Noctuidae; genus Mamestra; species Mamestra configurata. The sequence goes on from NDFZ01003908.1 coordinate 24,985, forward strand.
ATAAGCAAACACTAATTTTGATAGAAATACAATAGGGTATTTGACAAAAAAAAAAACTAATTAATCCGTCGGATAGATTTCCAAAAAATATTGAACACGTATTTTTTCTCACGTTAACAAAAAATGAAGACGATGTAGTGCGTTGAAAACTCGTGTGACGTCACTTACCAGTANCTAATTAATCCGTCAGATAGATTTCCAAAAAATATTGAACACGTATTTTTTCTTTAGTCACGTTAACAAAAAATGAAGACGATGTAGTGCGTTGAAAACTCGTGTGACGTCACTTACCAGTACACTTTTACTGGAAAGTGACTTTACAAGCCCCGACTCCTTATCTTTAATGCGTTTTATCTTCGTAATTTTTTATTGATTTGATAAAATAAAAATACGTATCCAATATTATTGTTTTTTTTTTAAATTTAACTTACGGACTAAATATAATCATATTTTTTTAACCCTGGCAACATCCCTATTGAAGAAGATGTACTTTCCGATATCAGATTCCTGTTTTTAATGAAAAGTGCAGCTGAAAACTACAATATTCGTGGCATTATTCCCCAAATTGTTTGGTTTTATTGGTTGCATTTCCGTTTTTACTTAAAAACACTATTACCAGCCCGTAATTTATTAATGCATTTAAATAAATTAGCAGTTGGTAGGTAGATCTTACAGGATATTATTGAAACACGTGTCTTGTAAGCATCTCTGAAACACCTGCTGAAGTACCCACGGTGACTGAACACGAACACTGCAATAATAATAACTTATCTTGAGGAAAATTTACAGGAAGTACAGTCACGGCCAGCGTGAAGATATTCGATTTAAAACTCATGACATTGACATTGTGAATTTTCGACTGAAAAATTAGGTGATCAAAAAATATTCACAGTACTTAGTGATATATTGAAGTACTAGCTTTTACCCACGACTTCGCATATCCTGTTTTTCCTCGTTTCTGTAGGAATTTCCCGTTCCCGTATAGTCTATAGCATTCCTCATGAATGTGGCTAACATATATAAAAAAAAAAACCAAATCCGGCTGGTAGTTCCAGAGATTAGCGCGTTCAAACAAACAAACTCTTCAGCTTTATTATATTATTATTTATTATATAAGTATAGATCTGTCACTATCATCTGAACTAAATAGCATTATCTGCCCGTACGTACATACCCATGCGCTTAGTTCTTCTTAATCACCACTCAACAGATTGAAACAGACATTTTGACACAGTTTTCACTGTCATTTAGAAATTTTCTTTTAGAAGGTTTATTTAACATGTGTATTCCTTGTACAAGAAAGGCGGTGGTAAATAGTCTCGTTTTTCACCTGTGCTTCATAGTACGTACACAATTATGTATAGAAAGACAGCGAAAAAGTAAAATATTACTTACATAATTATTTTCTTTTGGGGTGCAATGTTTCAATGATAACTTTGCAAAAGAAAAAAAGATATAACGAATACTCAAGATATTCCATATGTCGAAGAAAAACAAACACATAAAATGGCGTACGTGAAGTGCTTATCTATTTGTGTAAGTTGTAACACTCAACTGAGGAAAACGACTTAGTGGGTTGTTCGAGATGTGCTATGTTTACCCTGCTAGCCGTAGGGATAGCTGCACATGTATTATTGTTACTTATGTGTTAATGTCTCATTGGTGAGGCAAGTATGGCACATGGGTCGATTTGTTTCGCAAAATACGAAATTTGGTTTTCCCATTCGGACAACTACGCATTAATTTATCAAAATCGGATGGATAAAGTACATTTGAGAGAAAGATTATTGTAACATTCTCATTGATATTAGAATAATCATCATTGTCGTCATTGCAGTCAAAAGACGTAAACGGCTGAACATAGCCCACTCCTGGGCAAATGCTTCCTCCAATCCTTCCATTATTCTCTATGCTGTGTTTCACGCCAGTTCTCAAGGGAGCCATCAAATACGTCCCACGATCTTTTCCTCAGTCTGCCACGACCCGAATATTAGGATCATCTTACTAGAATTACGACTGTAATGTTANCCATAAAATACGTCCCACGATATTTTCCTCAGTCTGCCACGACCCGAATATTAGGATCATCTTACTAGAATTACGACTGTAATGTTATATTTCATTGTTTCTCGTGATATCGACTTCGGATTGCGACGGTAATTTACAGCCCGGTCGCGAGGAAAAAAGCGCTCATAATAACGACTCCGGTATGTTACCTCGAGGTCGATTCGAATTGATGAGCCGCTTTGACATTGATGCATAAAGTGGACAATCAACTTCTTTGTTCTTCAAGACGTACATTTTACGTTGTAAATCAACATTGTGCAAGTTGTTTGGTCGTAAGTTCGTAACGCCGCACTCTCGGTATTACGGGGTATTGTTTGGCCACAGATTGCGTGTGTAGACTTACGTAGCCGACCGTATCGTCGGCTAACAACGGCTTATTGTTATGGTTAGCATAACCGCGTTGCCTAGTTACGCCTCTTGTTGCAATAATTCGCGGTTCGTGCGGTATTTTGCTAGAAACAAACCATATTGTTCATTCATCACCCGAAAACCTTATTCTCCATACAATAGGACTGCTTTTCATTCGTATAGCGACTGTTATTAGTTTGCAATACCGAATACCTAAAACAATTTGACGCGACAAGCAGTCTTTGTGTTGACTTGTTTACACCGCTGGGCACACTGCAGGAATTTTGTTTGAATGGTCATATAACACAGCCGCGAGTCAATAAATATTAAGGACTAAGCTTAAAATCTGTCTCTATTATCGCCTTTGTTTGTTGGCAATCATAATTTAGTGAGACATTTTGTAGGAGATATTGAATTTCAGTAAAAACTGTAGCACCGCGAAACATGCTTCGTTCACCATCTCTGTTATGTATAGATGTACGCAATAGCAAAAGCTCAACTATATCTTCAAGAAATCTCTTGAGCTATGCTATGCTTGTTATAGTTGAGCTTTTTAGGCAACATCCCCATTATGTATGTACATGTTGCCTGGGTTCATGATTCAAATTAGTCCGCCAGTTAGATTATCGAAAAATGATGGATACGTATTTTTATTTTATCAAATCAATTAAAATTTTTGAAGATATAACGCATCAAAGATAAGGAGTGGGAGCTTGTAACGTCACACGAGTTTACAACGCACTGTATCATCTTCATTTCTTGTTTACGTGACAAAAGAAAAAATACGTGTCCAATATTTGACGGACTAATTAGTTTTTTTTGTTAAAATTAAATATCCTATTATATTTCTATCAAAATTAGTGTTTGCTTATAGTTTACCTCTCGGGTACCTACTTAACTTACACTGTAAGCACGACTAAGCGATGTCCATAAGTAAATAACCTTGTGAATTATTTTTCCGTCTACTATTTATCGCGCTAGGACAGAGCGAACTCAACATTTAGGAATTTATTCTCACCATCGCTTTATCCTACTAATATTATAAACGCGAAAGTTTGTAAGTATTGATGAATGGATGGATGTTTGTTACTCTTTCACACAAAAACTACTGACTGGATTTTGATGAAATTTGGCACAGTGGTAGATTATAGTCTGGAATAACACATAGGATACTTTTTATCCCGGGAATATGTTCCCTTGGGATAATTTTCGACAATCACGCGGGCGGAGCCGCGGGCGGCAACTAGTA
>NDFZ01003909.1:0-41427 GCA_002192655.3 Mamestra configurata
AAATTAGTAGAAGGAACAACCGTCTTAAAATGTTTTTTTTACTGATTGTGATTTATGATAGAATAGAATTAACAAAATAAACTTTTATATTTTTTTATAACTTTTATATATTTTTTTAACTTTTCATAAAATATAAATTAAAAATATATTTTAAAATGTTCAAAAATATATTTCAAAATACCTATCTCTATAATTTTACATCCAGAAATGCATTTTCCTCGTTCTATTCTCGGAACATTGCTAGCACCAGGGGCGTAGTTACCGTCGTATCACCCGTATCAAAGATACGGGGCATCCGGGTTATTATAAGGGCCCCGACGTGTAAACGCAAAGCTTTACATTTAGTCGCGTCATCTCCTTCGTCGCCTGCCAAGATAGCAAGTAGGGCCTATTTTGTTTAAAAAACAAAACCCTTAAACACGGGGCCCCCAAAATTTTTGATACAGGGCCCCTTTGAGACTAGCTACGCCACTGGCTAGCACCTCGTTTTCTGTCTCATCACCATCCCAAAAATTGACAGAATGTATCCTAGTCATCACTAGGTCATCTAAATTGTAATACCTTTTAATTATGAATAATATAAAAAAACCCTTCATAATTAAATTTTAATTGTAGTTAATCAATATTTCTATTGACATTGTTTATCTATATTATTATGAACCTACTTAGAATCTTTAGTGTATTTTGTACTTTTGCATGCCTTTTGGTTAAATATGGCTATTGCTAATTACAGTTTTATGTCACCGTATTTTGTACCCATATTTGCAAAATAAATATCTTATCTTACCTTTTACAAAATACTAACGTGGTCGCCTCCAGCATTTCTCAGCCCTATCGGTACCTACTTAAATGTTCTATTGTAATTCTACAGCGTGTACCAGAATAAATGCAATACCTAAAAAATGCCCAGTGTCCTCATCATAATGAACAACTTTTAATAGTAAAAGTTCTTCATAATGGTCCATAGGGACCAGCCCTGAAATTGATGGAAAAAATCAGCTGTTACGTCAGTGTTGGTCCCAAAATAAAAGTTTTTCATAATGATGAGAAGGTACAATGACCTCTTTTCAGGTAGGTATTGCGTTTATTTGTTACACGTTGATGTCTACTAGCTGCCACCCGCAGCTCCGCAGCGAGAAAGTCGAAAACTATCGCAAGGGAACATAGTGAACATTCACCCGGGGTCACCGTGGAGTCACCGTGCCATGTTTCATACAAATGCGTTCAGCCGTTAAGACGCGAAGAGCAAACAAACTCACTTTTGCTACACAATATCTTACATGGATTTTAGATTGCGTAGTACGTTTTAAATACATTGCAAACATCTATTTCGGGCAGACAACCTTGGATTGGATTCAGATGCAACAAGTGTACATGCCTAATCAGCATTTTTAGATTTTTACTTCGTTCTCATTTGGAAAACACAAGTTTTTCTTTTCAGTTTTGTGACAATCCAAACACAAAAAAACCCTCTCATGCAAAAACTAGGTACGGAACGGATTTAAATGAAACTTAATACTAGTTAACCTACCTATGGAGTAGATATAGCTTATATTCGTATATCAGAATAACACATACGCCATTGGGAAAATACTAATTTCGAGCGNACCTACCTATAGAGTGGATATAGCTTATATTCGTATATCAGAATAACACATACGCCATTGGGAAAATACTAATTTCGAGCGGACGGCAGCTAGGTAGTTAGTTATAATTTGCAAAATATTTGATCTTAGGATTGTCCTCACCAAAACTCGGCGTTACATAAATAAATCGATTTGTCAGCTGCGAATTATTTTGCAAATGAAGTGCAGTAGGTAATTTGAAGATATACCCACAGTGGATTTCGGGTATAACGACGATGAAGGGACCAAACTAATTTCGTCGTGATATCCGGACGTCGATACAGGCAAAGGTAAAGAGATACCGACACATGTATACTTAGTTTATATAACGACATAAACGACATAGTAATTTATTTTTCAGTTACTTTACATCTTCTACAATATATCTTACATAGGGGTCTCTTTTAAGTATGAGAAATACCTGTGCTAGGAGGCCCCGCTCTTCTAAAACTAGTTCAATAGTATGTAGGAGTGTGCTTACATGAACTTTTTAAAATTTGGTAACTTATCAACTAATGGAAGACAAAATAAAAATAAAGGTAAACAAACAAAAACGATTAACCTAAAAACATGTACGTGTATACGTGTGTGCAGGTGTGATGGTGTGTTGTGAAAGTGTGTGTGTGTGTGTGTTTGTAAAGAGTGTGTCAGTAAGTATACTTATGTGAAGTAGGTATTCATTTATCGTTGAAAATATTAGCATACAGAGTTATGTAATTTTTTTAATAATAACATTTGTTTAATATTTTCTTTATTTACCTTTGTTTAATTTATGGTTCAGTTACAAAGTGATATTCTGAGTAGCAACTGTGTTTAGTANTTGTAAAGAGTGTGTCAGTAAGTATACTTATGTGAAGTGGGTATTCATTTATCGTTGAAAATATTAGCATACAGAGTTATGTAATTTTTTTAATAATTACATTTGTTTAATATTTTCTTTAACAGTCCAGGAGCCATACTTATTCAAAGTTTACTAAACACAGTTGCTACTCAGAATATCACTTTGTAACTGAACCATAAATTAAACNCTGTTAATCCAGGAGCCATACTTGTTCAAAGTTTACTAAACACAGTTGCTACTCAGAATATCACTTTGTAACTGAACCATAAATTAAACAAAGGTAAAGGTCTCCACATTTGCTGACCGTCTGTGTGATGGTAAACGAAAGATAAGAAAGATCTTTGTGTATTTGGCGGCCGACTCCGGTCGCAGTATCTGCGTGGGTTTTATAGGAATTTGTTGCAAAAAAAACTCGGCGTTACATCCAAAGTCGCTATAGCCATATGAATTTTGTACTAAAGTATGCTTTAAATTCAAGGGACTTAAATTTAACGTCGCTATAGCTAAATGGTCGCTGCAGCTAAATGATCGCTGCAACCAAAGTCGTACTAAATGAAATCTTCTGTATTTAGTTAAGGAATCTTATGTTATGTTTATTTCACTTATCCGTTGATTTAGAACAAATATTAAATCAACTCTGTCTAAAAGATTGTCTTTTAAATTTTCATTAAGAAAATTGAGAAAAATGTCACTTCCTTATCTTCAAATCCGTCTGATTCCATTTTCAAAGGTGGAACTATGTATGTCGAATTGTCTGAATGAAATGAAAACCAGATGAATAGGTAGTTAACTACTGAGTATTTTAAATAATATGTTATCTTTACACCTCAGTCATGCTTGTAGGGGGTAGCTTAACAAAAAATTGTTTGACTCAAGGCAATATTTCTCGTTTCCAGGTCCAACATGGCACCGCTAGACTTGCAAGGTGGAAACCTCGGGGAGAGACATCAACATTACAACAAATTACTCAAAACAGCTATTGCCAATCGTCAACCGGTTGCAGAGTTCACGTTGGACGACACCGATGTCGAAAACTTATTGAAGATAGATCTGGCGTGTTACAACAGGGATGTTGATTATATAATCAATGTGTTCAAACGTGGTGATATGCTGTGCTTGTCTCGTGCGCTCGCGCAGAGTACCTGGCTCATCACCGACCCGCAGTACGCGCACGTCATCAACCCTGACTATCTGCACACACAACTGCTCCCACACATGAGCACTAAAGCATTCATAAAGCTCAATAAACATATAAGGCACAACATACAAGACGAAGCACGTGCCGAACAATTCTACCTGCACGAAAAGAAATTAACAGACGCCATAAAATGGTTACCACGATGCTCAGTTACTTTTATTGACACAAAGATCGAAAAACATGAGGAGCATTGCAAAATTAGGACATTTAAGCGGCTTTGTGAAAAATCTAACAACGTCTTCGAGAGTGCTCTAAAACAAGTCCAGTATTATGAAAAAAAAAGGTACGCTCAGGCCGTGACGTTTCTGTTGAAAGCTGATGTCGATAAATATCTTGATATTTTAGAAAAGGGCGATAATTTTCAATGCCCCAAATTTAATGACAAAGCCACAAATATCATAATGAAGAACTCTCCCAAAAGAATCATGGAGAAATTTGATCGATATGTAAGCTTTATTGACATACCGACTTTTTCTAGATACCTCAAAACAGATGAAATTAGAACATTTTTATACACGCAAGCTAAAAAAGATAATGACAATCGTTATGAATATTATAATTTGCGAAGATTGTTTAATTACGACTCATTGAAGTATTTTATCAAGAGATTGCCGAAAGGCGAGCAATTTGATTTCGTAAAAAAAATATTCATTGATAAAGAAAATATCGATGCTATTGAAGAAAATTTGAAAGTTGATACGGAACCATACAATATGAAAAAGTTATATAACGCAATGAGAACACCTGGATACATCTGGTATCGATTCGCTAGTTTTGAACGTGCATTTGAGGACATCACCAGACTAATATCTAAAGATTTGGATAACTGTGACAAAGCTCCCATGCTGAAGGTATTGATATCATGTGCTGACCATAACTTACAGCACATCCAAACTTTACTGGACTATTACCTTGACAAACACAAGAAGGAGGACTACCGATTTACTTTGAATTTTACTATAGATTTGCTTCAACACACGAACATTCACCAATATGATGAGAAAACTTGGAATTTGGTAAACGAACTATTCAAAATTTTGAAAATTTATGAAAAATCCGACTCTTCTTCTAATAGAAATAACAACGTCATCGTTGAATCCATCATAATATATAATCTCCTACATGATCAAAGTGTACCTGCCAACATACAGGAGCAGTTTTCGTTTGGAACTTTAATATCATATGGAAGTAAATTAAATGAAGAACAAAAAGAAAAGATCTTTCGTTACTTATACGAATTTCTGATAGGTAAATTTAAACCTATCACAAAAGATGAGAGCTCACTAACTGATTCCATTAAAATTATAGAGAGCATGTTACGGTTACTGCGTGACTGGAAAAAGCAACTGACAGATTACCCTTTTGTTACCGACAAAATTAGGGAATGCATTAAAATAAAAAGGGAAAATGCGTGGAAAGAGTCTCTGGCATCTATTTACAACTTTAATAAGTCCTGGCGAAAACACATGTTTGAGGAGTCTGTTGCGATGAACCCAACTGAGGAGGTGTGCTTGAACGCGCTGAAACACGACCCGCAGCTGCTACAGCGGTACGAGCAGGACGTCGCCACGTTGCGGACCACCGACGCTGTCTCACTACGACGTCTGCTCGCCAAGCTGCGCGTCTACTGGCCACACTCGCTCGCCCAGCACTGGACGGACGCCTACCTCCTTAATCTCAACAGAACCGATGGCCACAAAGCCACTATTCGTGGTATTTGTTCATCACTGCCACAAAAGCCGTTACTTGAATTTATAGAAAAATATAAGCCAGCACAAGCCAAAATTGACTGGAATGGAATAGACGACCGTGTTCTCAGCATTCAACGGTTTATTGCTAAAAACATGCACATCGCGCGTCCGCAAACTTCCCCCGACGCTATCCTGTTGTATGCTAAAGGTGACTACTTGCAATTCGCTCTTCCATCACTACTGGCCATATTTTATAATCTGAATATAACAGAAAGTCAGGAACATATTCCGAAACTTTTAGATGCCCCGGTGTCTGTACAGAAACATGGCATCAGACTTGCGTATCAAAAGCTGGAGCACGAATCTGTCAAGAAAATATTCTTTGATTGCTGGAAAGCATCTAAAAACGCTAGTATCCGAGCTATAATATTTAAATTTACTTTCGAACTCTTATGCCGTGAAAAAGACCCTGAAAACGCTGTGAGTCTGTGGGAACTGATAGAACTGTTTATTGAAAACCTAACCTTTGAAGAAGATAAGAAGATTTACGATTTAATGGCCAACGTTGAAAACGTTCCACTAAATATCAGAGCTAAATATTTAATGAAAAGTTACAAGTTTATGAAAAGTTTAGCTCAAAAGGTAAAAGAAGAAGATCGCGCCCATTACCAAGTGCTGAGTGGTCAGCTGGCGCAACATTCACGAGAGATAATGGAAGACATGTGCCCCGACTTCGTTACTGACGTAATTCAAGAATTTGTCGATAAAGATTTCTTCGGCTCCGGAGATAATTGCGGAGGAGTTTACTCATCTGGTGGAATTTTATCCGTACTATCTGCGTACTTACTGTGCGCTAAGAATGAAAATATTCAAACAGAAAAATATAAAAAAGTTTTGGTGCCCATTATGCAACGCGCTTTCACCAAATGGGGGGAAAAACGCGATGAAAATTACGTTACCCGAGTGCACTTTCAATATTTACTAACACGCCTCTCCGACGACTTGAAGGAATATATCTCAGAAAAGAAAATGATTATTCCTGTAAAAATGTTTTTAAATATAAAAGATGAACTAGATAAAAACTTGTCAGTCTCAGAAAACTATTTGTTGTTATCAAAGTGGAAGTTAACAGTAGCCATAGCTAAACTGGCTGCCAAATCTAACGCCGACGGCAAAGACTGGGGAAGTATTGCTACTGAAATAGCTCCTGAGTTCGGCAAAATCTGCTTGGACTATTTGAAAGAAGATGTTAAGTCACATTTTCCTTGTATTTACAAACTTTTCGCTAAAGTTTTAAAAACAATGTTTTTAACATTAATTACTGAAGAAACGAATAAGGTTAAAATTTACGAATGCTTGCTAGCGGATACGGATTTTGTCCAAGGTTACCTAACCACAATTCTGAACAGCAGCGATTCGTACTGTTACGATAAGGACAACTATGGAGATCTGTGGAAGAAAATATTCGAGCATCCTTCTGTGGAAGTAAAAATGCATTATTACTATCGCAACCGAGATGAGCGTCGCTACTAAATTACAAAATTCGTTTTCTTATAATCATTGTGCCTGCTTGTTAGATAAAAAATAATTGTAACGCGCGCACTTTACAAAAAAATGGTTTTCGTCGTCGCGTTGCTCGGTGGCGTAAATCTCGCGTAGGACTTCACTTGTACGATGTAGTTCCGTACATCGCGCGGAGGCGTGCGACCGCGTCGGACCACGTGGTCACCAGCGCCGGCGTTAACGGCATCTCCGCTGTTCGCGCTCGTCAGCGGAGTCGCCCTGACAGCGGTGGCTGTCCCGAAGTCGCCGTTCGATGATACCAGCGAGCTGATAAGAGTTCTATTTGCCTCTGCTTGCGTACGTGTGATCGTTTCCATCAGCATGGCTAGGAACTGTTCTGTGGGGAGCTGGAACGCTAATTGTATCGGCCTCGTGTCGACATTCGCAGGTTCGTCGGCGCGGCCGCGCTCTACGACGCTAACCCCCTTCGGTGAACGTGACGTCATCATCATACTCCTCTCGTTCACGGAGCGCTTTCCCTTGACTCCTCGTTATCTTCAAGCGTGCGAATAAGGTAGTGTCCGCGTTTTTCAAACAAATTAGGTAAGTACGTTCGCCACGTGCACACCGGATTTGGTTCCAACAATCGTAATTTAGTTTGTTACGCGGTTCGAGCCACAAGTATGGGCGCCAGTAACAAATATCACAAATCCAGTTACTTTACGATACGAATACGAGTGTCGCGGAGGATACATAACTTTACATCCTTTCGGAACGGCGTTCGGTATTCGACTTAACTTGCCGCCGCGAGCGGGGGGTTTATGTAGGCAAACGACTGGCGGTGACTAGCCAGACGAGCGATGTCGACTTTGTTGACTTCATCTTTAATTTGGCGGTGACAATTATGACAAACGATGTCAACTTCGATGTCTTCATCTTTAATTTACATTATCGCGCGTTATATTATCTATAATTAAATGGCTTTTATCAATGTTTTACCTACCCACTTGCGATATGAAGTTAACCGTTTAACAAATCTGGAACTTAATAGTTATTAGCACATAAGTCATACTAACCTACCCTTACTTACTTTTAAATCAACCTTTTGTAGTTTTTTCATTAATATATAATGCTTAATATCTAATTGTTTTATTTAAGTACCTATTGGATTTTCAATAAACTAAATACCTATCTATAACATACCTGCGTTTTATTTAGGCGCAGATGATCTAGTAACATCTTATCTGAAAAAGCAGAAGCGCTCCAAGGGTTCTGCAACGAAAATCAACGTGTCAAAATTAAACTCCAGTTATGCCATGAGGCTTCCGGCAACTGGGACCGCGATCTCAGTTGGTCGGATCCATTTAATTTTAACATTTTTCTTCCGGCGACGGATCACCCACAAATGAATAAAAATAATCAATTTTCAAGCCAAAAACAGTAAGTTCCTACAGTCTAACGAAAAACAGATTAAAAACTTTTTTTAGTGAGTGGCCTCGCAATTCAACCTAGGAGGTGGTCGAGTGCTGAACCGGACTTGCCTGTGGCGGCCTTACGATAAATATTAAAGCATTACACGTAGATCTCAAATTGGCCACCATTCGTTCATGAAACGCGACAAACCAAGCGTTTTCTCGACACTGCTGTCAAACACACCAGCGGCCGATGCGATTTTGGAGTTCCCTTAGCGAATCTAGGAGATGCATCGGCCGCCTGATAATCGGGCGGCCGAAACATCTCCTAGATTCGCCCACCGAGACATACCCTAGTCCCTCCCGATGACTCCACTATCCTCCTCCAAGAGAGCCGAAGCGACACCAGCACTCTGCGCAAGCCAAGACCGCCGTCCTTCCGCCCTCGCCGCCGAGGATCATCGCGACGTCCCCGAAAATGTTCACCCCAACCCTTGCTCGCCTGTACTGAGCTGCCACTGAGCCTGTAGTTTTAAACTGGTCCCAAAATAATAATCTTAATTCGATCCAGCCCGTTCCTACCTGTCCTACCCCCAGCGACGCTCTGAGCCGAGATCCATACTCCTCAGGGGGTGTCCTTAGCGTGTATTCGCTTAGTTTGTAAGTTTTATATAAGTCCTGGCTAGAAGCTTTAATATTTAAATTAAGGCCGCCACAGGCAAGTCCGGCTAAGCAGTCGACAACCTCCTAGATTGAACTGCGAGAGGCCACTCATATATATATTTTTTAATAGTGACTGGAACTGAACTGACGAAAAACTGTTAAAAATTAATAATTTATTGTTTGGTGTTAGGCAAAATACATTTATACACCAAAACCAGCGATATCCACAATTTTAACACCAGAAACAAGCACAAACTACATGCTCCATTCCACCGTCTCCGTATGAGCCAGGGCTCGTTTGTGGGGCTTGGAATCCGCTTTTACAATAAACTACCCCTTTCTTTTCTTGCCTTGCCTTTTAATGCATATAATTAAAACTTAAGTTAAATGTAACCTTTGCTCTAAGGCCTACTTATTCTATCAATGACTATTTAGACGATAAGAATTGTTGGTCGCAGTGTTGAACGCAAGATATTTGTTATACTTTTAATGTTCTTTCTAGATGATTTAGCTTATACAGGTTATATGAGTTCATATAATATTGTTGGAAATACCCAGCGAGAGGGCGGAGCCTAACATCGCGCCATCGTGACTCAGGATCACGTGAGCGGTGCACCGGCGCCAGCGCGGCGCCGCCGGCGGGTGGCAACAGGCGACGGAGCGGGCTCCTCTCACACAAGTCTATGCTCTCACACTTTTTGCTTGGCAGTTGGGTGTGACGGTCGCAACTCGTAGCTAGAATATTGTGCATAGGGTACCTAGGTTCTAATTAATAATTGTTCGTAAAATAAATCTCATTTAGTTATTTGGTCATTATTTTTAAAAATTCAACCTCACCATTAAAGTTCAACATTTTATTTTTCTGTGTCATGTAGGTACCTACCTATTGTCAAATACTTTGCATACCTACTACTAAAATTATAGTATAAATTCAAGTTTTTAAATCTTAACAGACAGATGTGTTGCTGGGGAGTTTGTTGCGCCACTTCTTCTTCCCTGCTATAACACTAGGAAGTGGTGACGGGCGTACGTTTTGGGGGACTGTCTTTATGTAGCACTTTGACGTTCAAAAAGTTCTGGCACTCAGCCTAATTTGAATAAATGACTTTTGTTTTTGATTAGAACTTAAGAAGATTTTATGGTTAACTAGCACTTCACCCGCGACTTCGTCTGCGCTGATATAGTAGGAACTCCACAAACTTCAACGCCACCTCTACCCCCTTTTAAAGGTTAGTTTTGGAAAATAAAGCACAACAAATTAAATTAATTAGGTAGATACCCAGCCATTTCTGCAGCTGAATCTGTGGTCTAGGATCAGCGCAACCGGTCACCCCGTTCACCCCGTCAGGGGTTGATTATGGAGAAATTGTTAGATCTGTTTCAATTATCTGACTTTTAGTTTGTTCATACCAGTTCATACTAATTTCCATGTAAATTGAAGCAAGCAATAATGTCCTGCCCTGAAAACTTTATCACCCTTTTTCGCCCCTTTAGGTGTTTATTTTCGAAAAATCCAAACATTTGTTATCCTTATTTTTTTATCGAAATCATGAATACCGTGTTTCAACTTCATAGGACCAAGCATTAAGATTCTCCCCAGTTCGCTCAAACCGCAACATTTTTCTTGCTTAGGTAGAGCATTTAATTATATTCGTCGTAACTATTAAACGGAAGGTCCGATTTGAATAATTTAAATGGACAAAGATTAATATCATGATACCAAAATCAACACTATTCCATTCCACCAGGTTTTGATTGAATAATTTGAACAAAAAGCGGTCATTGTGACTTAACCGTAATAGTTACCACATACCTATGCCCTCGCGGAATTTTTTATAGATAGATAGGTACATTATTTTGATGCATCATCAATAGTTTTCTCAGCGCACGCCAAACATTGTATTTATTAGGCAAATTTTTGCTACTTTGGGTTACATTATTGCAGTTTTCGTAGGGATCTCTATATTTTTTTTCGCGTTTTGTTTTAAGCTAATAATGTAGCTTTCCAATGGCGAAATTATTTTTAAAGTCAGTTGAGTATTTTTTGTTATTATTATTCTCTTTATTTATTTTCCTTACATTCTGATTTACATTTTTAAATATCTCTTAAAAAAAAAAACACTAAAAAAACATTTAAAAATATAAAAAGTAGTAGTCCGCCGGTGTCGGGAGCAAACTCCAAGCTACCGGTGGTTAGGGCTCTAGAGAAAGGAACCTCCTCACAATCCGAGCCGTATCGAATACTGCCCTCTGTATCAGGCCCTTTGCCCAACTGCGTAACGCCATGAGACCATTGGCCGTAATGACAATCGGCACAATGACAGCCGAGTCCACATTCCACATGTCGACAACCTCGTGTGCTAAGTCGAGATACTTGATTTGCTTCTTTCTCAGCCTTCACGAGGTTCTCGTCATGCGGGATGGTAACATCGATATCATTGTGCAGCGCGCTAATCGGTCTATCACCACTTTGTCAGGCTTATTGGCAACAATAGTCCTATCAGTGATGATAGACCGATTCCACTACAACTTGACATGGTCATTTTCGAGAACTGGGTCGGGCACATACTTTTTACTTGCTGTGTGGTATCCGGTAAGTAAAAAGAATAGGCCACCCCACCTCTTCCCGTGGGTGTCGTAGGAGGCGACTAAGGGAGAATAATAGCCAGTTGTCGCTCCGGTAACCGATACATGGCGATATATCCATGAACCATGCTGGAATGCTCCCAAATGCCGAACCTTATAGTGGGCAGCAGAACTATAAGAGAAAGTATTCCAGGAACTGCGGTCACCAACCCGCCTGCCAAGCGTGGTGACTATGGCAAATCCCCTCAAATGAGTAGCAACCCAGATTTACGGCCCCTAGTTCCCGGCAGCTGCACTATTCCTGGCCATGGTACCGGCCACGGTAACGGTGCGGTGGGGGGTGCTAAGAATCCCCGGGCTACGGCAGGGTACCAACACCGTAAAATTTACCTGGCTACGTTTAATGGACGCTCTCTGCGGCTGAACGAGCACCTCGCTGAATTGGAAGTAGAGTTAAGTCGTATTAACTGGCACATCGTGGGACTATCGGAGATCCGAAGACAGGGAGAGGAGACGATAACCCTCGATAGTGGCCACTTGCTCTATTTCCGAGAGGGACACCAACCATCCCAAGGTGGCGTCGGGTTTATGGTCCACAAGTCACTCAGGAGCAATGTTGTGGAATGCGGCAGTGTGTCGGCGAGGGTGGCATACCTTATACTTAAGATATCAGAAAGGTACTCCTTAAAGATCCTACAAGTGTATGCCCCAACGACCGCACACCCTGACGACGAAGTCGAGGCCATATACGAAGACATAGTGAAAGCTATGTCTCGTACCAACACATTCTACACTGTTGTTATGGGTGACTTCAACGCAGTGGGAGTACAAGAGAGTGGCGAGTCGAGAGTAGGGCCATTCGGCTATGGGCAAAGAAATCACAGGGGGCGAATGCTGGCAAACTTCCTCGAGGCTCGGGGGCTTTTTCATATGAACTCATTTTTCCAGAAGAAGCCTCAAAGGAGGTGGACCTGGCGAAGCCCCGACAACGTGACAAAGAACGAGATCGACTTCGTTATATCCGATAAGCGCCATATATTCAGAGACGTATCTGTAATCAACAGGGTAAATACCGGAAGTGATCAGCGACTGGTTAGAGGCACTCTGAATATTAATGTCAAGATCGAAAGAGCGCGCTTAACGAGGTCGACTGTCAGACCAACGCTGCCTGAGGTCGAAGCTGGTTGCGAAAGCTTCCAGTTGGAACTACAGAACCGATTTGCCATGTTGGAAACTACTGAGGACATTAACGATGCCGCCGAAAGCCTGGTACATGTCATTCGCGAGGTGGGCTCTAAACACTTTCGACCTGTGAGTAATGGACGCAAATCGGTACATACCAGCGAGACTCTGGGATTGATGAGGAAACGAGGAGAACTCCTGATTGCAACACCGTCTGAGCGTCAGGTACTTAACAGGGAGGTCAAGAAGCTGATTAGGCTCGACACTCGGAGCGCTAATACCCGATTCATTGAGCAAGCCATAGGACAGAACAAAGGCTCGAAAGTATTTGTCAAGCCCAATACCTCCCGTTGTCACCTGACGAAACTCAGAACGTCACAGGGCACCACCGTCACCTCGAAGTCAGAGATACTCGCTGAAGTCGAAAAGTTCTACGGAGACTTATATGCTGAAAACATGCCCACCTGCAGCCCACGGCGCGGATGATCCACGGGCCAGGCTTACACGCCATCTCACAGACGAGCTTCCCGACATTGACAGGTGGGTGAGATTAGAATAGCTCTCGGACAACTTCATAACAATATAGCTCCAGGGGATGAGGGGGTAACCACAGAGCTGCTCAAGGCAGGTGGAACACCTGTCTTGACAGAGCTTGTAAAGATCTTCAATTCCGTCATCCGCACTGGCATAACACCGGAGGCATAGCGCAGGAGCGTGGTGGTATTATTTTTCAAAAAAGGTGATAACACGCTCCTTAAGAACTACCGCCCCATTTCACTCCTGAGCCATGTCTACAAGCTGTTTTCGAGGGTTATTTCGAATCGTCTCGCCCAAAAGTTTGATGACTTCCAGCCGCCGGAGCAGGCTGGGTTTCGAAAAGGCTACAGCACCGTGGACCATATATACACCCTTAGGCAAATAATCCAAAAGACCGAGGAATATAATCAGCCCGTGTCTAGCGTCAAGGTCCACATGACTACGAGAAAGCCTTCGACACCGTTGAGACTTGGGCTGTCCGGAGGCCATGCAGAGATGTCTCATCGACTGCCGCTATGTCGAAGTGATGAGATGTCTGTATAAGGCCGCAACAATGACCGTCCAAGTACAAGAACAGAGCACAAAACCAATCCAACTGCGTCGAGGTGTAAGACAGGGAGATGTCATCTCTCCGAAACTTTTTACGAACGCGTTGGAGGACGTTTTCAAGACGCTTAATTGGAAAGGACGGGGCATAAATATCAACGGTCAGTACATCTCGCACCTCCGATTTGCGGATGACATTGTCATCATGGCAGAATCTCTGCAGGAGCTGGAAGGGATGCTAAACAGCCTGAAGAATCGCTTCTTCAAGGCGGGTGGGTCTCGGGATGAATCTGGACAAAACCAAAGTTATGTACAATGGTCATGTCCCCCCGAGACTTGTAATCGTAAATGGCGCTACCCTCGAGGTTGTGCAAGAATACATATATCTAGGCCAAATTATACAACTGGGGCGGCACAACTTTGAGAAGGAAGCGACCAGAAGAATACGCTTGGGCTGGGCGGCCTTCGGGAAGCCACGTGGTAGGTATCTTTGAATCGTCGATCCCAAAATCCCTTAAGACCAGGGTCTTTAACCAGTGCCTCCTTCCCGTAATGACTTACGAAGCCGAAACGTGGACACTCACCATAGGCCTGGTCCACAAATTCAAGGTTGCTCAGCGTGCAATGGAGAGAGCAATGCTCGGGATTTCTCTGGTGGATAGAATTCGCAACGAAGTCATTCGCCAGAGAACTAAAGTCACCGACATTGCGCGTAGAATGAGCATGCTGAAGTGGAAGTGGGCCGGCCATGTCTGTAGACGGACAGACGGTCGATGGAGCAGACATGTGGTAGAGTGGAGACCGCGTATGGGCAAACGTAGTGTGAGACGCCCTGCGGCATGATGGATCGATGATTTGAAGAAGGTGGCTGGCAGCGGATGGATGCGGACCGCTCAGGACCGGGATGGTTGGCGATCTTTGGGGGAGGCTTACGTTCAGCAGTGGACGGCAATTGGCTGATATGGGTGGGTCGGGCACATTCTTATAATAAGTACGGTTCCTCAGAATCCACAAGTTTGTATTTCAAAGCAAGTTGCTGATGGATAATCCTGGCCACTTGGTTATGCCTGTGCAAGTACTCACCGTTAGCAAGACGAGAACAACCAAAGATAACATGTCTGATGGACTCACCCGGACGGTGGCATGCCCGACGCATATCAACCGTCCCATCCTTCATAATATGCCTCCGGTAGTTATTCTTCAAGATAACTTCGTCCATAATCGCACAGATTAAACCTTCGGTTTCCCCGAGGAGATCGCCGAAACGTAGCCAGGCCACGGACGCTGAGAAATATACATCGGATCGGACTCATTAAGAGCCCGATAGAAGCGCCCGTGAAGCTCCTTGACTTTCCATACCTCCTTGCGGTCATCTTAATCAATTTATTTTGAGACCATTAGAATGAGCCCTTTGATTTGAAATGTCACACGGTACAATTTTATTGAAAAAACTATATTTTTTTAATGTGACACCCAATCACTGTCCAATTTTCATAGTTTATTTATTTTTGTGACATGGTCGTGTTTAGGTCACAGAAATACATATGTGTAGCAATTTTCAACTGAATCGGTCCAGTAGATTCGGAGAAAATCGGCTGTAACAGACACAACCGAGTGATCCTATAAGGGTTCCGTTTTTCCATACAGAGGTTCGGAACCCTAAAAACAAAATGGCGTCTGGGGGCTATGCCAGCTTCCATATAAAAATATTCGAATCCCTTTATTTTTATAAAATAGTTAAGATGATGAGTTTCTAACGAAGTCGTGGCGCTGGTGGCACGAAAATCTGGAACTTTGAAGTCCGTGGCGGTGAAAAGGTTAGGATGGATTTCAATGTGTAAGGTATGTATAGGGAAATAATAGTCAAGTTGTCCAAACATCATTATAATGTAGGCTTACATAATATCCTAAGTCGCACTAAAAATATTGCCAATCTTATATACCTACGTATTACCTTAAACTAAGCAAATTTAATATTGGCAGAAGACTTGGCCAATAGTAAAATATAACTAATTAACTAATATTTCGCTAAAACATTATTATTATATACTTCGACTGATAAAAATAAAAATTTGAACTTGAAATATATAACAATAACCTTTCGGTGAATACAAAGTAAACTTTTCGCCATTTTATATTTTTATCAGCATACTAATGACAAAATTCACACGAGCAGTAAGAGTTTATGTAATCATATTTATTACAAACACGTGCAACTGGATTACATTCGTCTATTACTGCGTCCTAAAATAATAAAATCCCGGTACAAGCGAAAGCTCATGTTGTTATTATATGAAAAAAAAGGATTCAAACAGAGCCAGCGATATAAATCGGACAGAACATCGTTCTGCTTTTCTACTATATTTCATAGAATAAGGGTGCATAGAAGCGAAACTTCTTGATATGTTCAACACAATCAACCATTCGGCACTTCTGCTTCACGTTGGGTCATCGACAAGAACAATCCCTGGATTACGCAAGTAAACGTTTTAACAAATTTAGTCTTGTTCAAATAAAGTTGAATGATTTTTCTTTAGATGCTGTTTTTTGAAGCGTAAAGCGAAACTTGCAGGGAGTTTTATCAACCTTGCGCTGCAAGCGTAGTTCTTATTCGACATTTTATCGATTGTTAGTAGGTATGTAACCAATCCCCGAATCGTAACCATCTAGTGAATATCTCACTTAACATTTTAGATTACATTTGTCGGTACAATTGATACAATGATCGACACCGCAACTTGCACAGCTATTTTTGCTTGGAGAAGCGCAGATCGCAGCACATTGTTGGAGAGATCATGTTGGCGCTAATGTAAGCACAGTTCCGGTTCTATGCGACATCTTAAACTATGATTTCATACATCTTGGTAAAACCGAGTCATGTATTGAAGCGCATTAGTCGAATGTATTCCTACCATCTTACTAACTAGGTATGTTCATATTATTTAGCTATTTTAACAGTAACAATACTCTCTATTAAAACACAGGAGGTCAATTAGTATCTAATTAATCTTTATATTTTCACTAACACTTAATCTAAATGATAACACTGAAATATTGATGCACTATTGGATTTTCAACTCTCGGCGCTGAGCCAAACGCTGGAAATTTTACAGTGCACTTCTACTTAGGCGTCATATAGTGTTAATAAAAACAGGCATTGGTGTTAGTTTCTTCAGTTATTTTATTTCCAGTCCTACATCATAAAAGAGGAATCAATTTGGATGTCAAGAAATAAAATCGTAAGTGATTGAATAACGTAAATCTGTAACACAACATACCATTTTTTCTACTAAGAAGTAAAAAAATAATTGAGAATCCCAATGATTTATCAATGTTTAGAGAGTCACATATATCTACAATGTCAATTTATCCTATGTAACTAATTTTAAGATGAATGAAGTTTACTTAAACAGAACCTGAAGCAGTGGAGTTGATATAGTGATGAAAAATAATAATTCCCAATCTCTTATCAATTTAATCTTTATAACTTCATTTGTTGCGTGGCTGGAATATCTGAAAATAGAAATATCCTTGTTGAATAAGTTTACAAAAATGTGGAGTCTATCTTGGCTAGAGTTGATAATAGAAATAAAGTGCATAAAAAGTGGCTAATTCTAACAGTGGGCATTAGCGTTGTTCCTCTTATAGCTTCGCAACTGGCTTATATACAGTTTATAGGTCATTTATCCTGGATGTTTATGTGTATAGTACATTAATAACATAAACTCAAACGAAGATACAGAAATTTCGATGTTATTTGAAGTCGCATGAAACGCGCGATTAGGTAAGGCTGTTTGCTTTGCTAATATGTAATAATATTAAGAGTGAGAGGGTCAAAAACGAAATTTTGCCTTAAAAAACTGTAAGAAACATGACCTAACGATTTGCATGCTCATCCATTAGAATAGAATTAACCTCATAGTTATTTACTATTCAAATCTAGAATTTTCTCAGTCAGAAATATTCTGCTGGCTAAAAACATGAGTTATATTGTTTCTACAAGCTTCCATTCTTGAGTGAGTAGTGAAAAATCTAGTTTCCAGAATCAAAACTTAAACATTTAAGATATTTTTTGCGTTGTGTTTCGATCAGATGCACCGTTTGGCTTATTGGAGATTTATATACTTACCACCAGTACACTGAGCGAAGACATTTTCATCTTTAAGGTCAAATGGTCCACAGCTTCGTTCCCTAGTCTTCGGTGCCCGCTTCATCGGGCGCAGGCGTGTGCCACGTAAGCCTCTCCTCGTAGAACTGGATGACGACCTGCGGGCACCGCAAGTTGGCCTGCTTCGCGGGCACCAGGTCCGCCTCGTCAGTCCCCTGCCACTTCATGAGAAACATCAGCTCACCACTACTGTCTGTGGCACCTGTAATGGTACGAAGATATTTGTTTTGATAGTTGTAGAATGGAATGTTACCCAGTATAACCATAATGGTAAAGAATAGATGGAAAAGGGACTCCATCTCCCACAATCTCTGAGTTTGTATGTTGTGTATGCCAGCCCTTTTTTTTTATGTTGGGGGAAATCCTCAAAGATGTTCTCCGCCCTGGAGCGTGCGGAGGCGTCTGTCAGACTCATACTGACTAAAACCACCCCGGTGTTCCATCTCCCACCTACGCCGGGGATCGCGGGAACGAATGCGGCTTCGCAGAAGGAGACCACCGTGTCCCAGGACTCCTCGCCGCCGACCATAGAACGGACTACGGCCGGCAGCGAGAGTTCACCGCCTACCACAGAGATGAGGGCACGGCGCAGCTCCTCCCAAGCGGCACACTCTGCCAGCGTATGCCGCGCCGTGTCCTCCCGACAGTCAACGCAGTGGTGACATCGAGCGTCCGGCTCCCTGCCTATGCGACACAGGAACCTCCCGAAGCAGCCATGCCACGAGAGGACCTGCGTCGCACAAAACGACAGGGAGCCTTGCCTTCTCCCGAGCCAGAGGTCGAGCACCGGCCGGCTGGCTTCGATGCAGTGACGGGAGGACTTTTGTCTCCAGGTCCCAGGGCGGAGATCCGGCATTTAAAAATGCATGTGCATGCTTGCGCACTGCATATAAAAAATTAACCCCTTTTACTCCTGGTCAAGTTATAACTTGAGTGAGTGCTGCGAGTGTCATCGTCAAAAAAAAAACATGAGGCGTCGTCCTAATACATATAAAGCGATCATCGTGCGAATACGCGATCGTCGCGTTAATTTGTTCGGCAAATCCGAAAAGCGCCCTCTGTAGCGTCCGGCGCAATGTACGATGATCGCTTTGTATTGAGACAACGCCTCATACATGACATGTTTTAGTTTAAAAGACATCATTTTCAATCATGGGGTTATATTGAAACAAAGAGTGTCAGTAAAATAGCGCTAGCATAAAAATAGCTATTGGTTTCGCTGCTTGCAAGCTGGGGTGCATCATATGATAGAACAGTAGAAGTCTTTAAACCAGTGAACAAAGATAGCAAAAAGAAATCACAGCTGGATTGAATTTGGAATGATTTTTTTAATTTGAGTTAAATTTGAATCCGTCACCTCCCAACTCAAGTTTCGACTTTAGCCTTGTGCATTTTAAGTTGATTTCTTGTGACCATTTGTATTAAACATGCCCTAAAAAAGTAGTGGGTTGCAATTTAATTTATAATTGTAGGGTCTAAGGCCTCTACTCATACCAAGACAGCATAAGCAGTCTCTAGGCAGGGAAATTACTGATGATAAAAAAATATTTTTAAGGAAGCTGCCACGAGAGACCAGTTCACAAACAATAAAAAAAATACCTGAGATCTACAAACACAAACAAAGAAACAACCAATATTGTTGGTGTAAGAATGGCTGCTCAACTAAATTGGGACAATAACAAGGAAAAAGAAGGAGAGGAACATGACACCCATCATGGAAAATAAAATAAACCCTAGGATATACCGACGGTGAAGTGCCAATACCTCCTAACTGACATTTTTTGAGAGATTTATTTTTTACAGCTTTTAATTTACTGGCGCTTTTCCCATGTATTATGTTTAATCTCCGAAGTGTATTTTTAGTTGAAACTGCATTAAATGGTTATTAACTAATTTAATGTACTAATTAATTTTCAACTTCTCAAGATATTATTTTTTTTCTTCCAGTTTGCGTAAATTATTGATTTCAGCAGTTAGGAGTTATTGGCACTTCACCGTCGATACTTTGCTTGAATTCACTTAAAAATACTTACCAATTATTTTTTCAGGGTCCAGACCACGATCAAAACCCGATGCTTTTTTGTCATCACTTTTTGCTTTTTTGGCCCCTTTCAAGTCAGGTGTGGGTACAGCAGATTTGCGCTTCTTCGCATCTTTGTCAACTTTCACAGATTTACCCTCTGAAATCAAACAAGAAAATGAAATTTCACAGTTTCACTGCATTATCTTTAGGTAATGATTTATTCATGTACAGACGCCAGCACATCAAGCTACCCGAAACTCAAATTTTCCCAAACAACCTTGAACCTAATGTTGTAGTGATAAAGTTGAAAGTTCATTTTTAAAGAAATTTGACAGATTGTTGTAGCTTGAAGTGCTGACATCTGTACACACAAAAAAAATAAAAGACAAAAGTTAACATAATAGAATTACTTAAACTTATGGATGCTGGGAACAAGAGGAGTTAGTAGCGCACTGCACAGCCACCCATAAGAATTGTACTGTCCTACTTTTCGACATAAATCATTTAACATACTGCAGTAAATGGCCATACAAAGTGACATCTACAGTTGTTGATTCAAAAGAATCATATTAATTGACCCACCAGCTTCCTTCTTTTTCCTAGCCTCTTCGAAGGCCGATATAAGATCTGGACAGTCTAGATTCTCTTCTGGCTCCCAAGTGTTGTCCTCATCACTGTACCCTTTCCATTTGAGGTAATACTCAACCTGAAATATTAATTTATTTATTTCTTACATCAAAAGTTCAAAATATGATGGATTGCATTTTCATGATTTCTCTTTAATAGTGAAATTATTTTAGTTTTTATTTTTAATAAACCAAGGATGAAAGGCCTTTTCATGAAGGTTACCTTTCCATTTCGCACACGACGANCTTAATTTTAGTTTTTTTTTTTAATAAACCAAGGATGAAAGGCCTTTTCATGAAGGTTACCTTTCCATTTCGCACACGACGATCCAGCACTTTTTCGACTGAGAATTCTTCCTCACCCTCAGGCTCGCCATCTTTCTTCCTTTCAGCCATCCTTAGTTCTGAAGTTTAAATAAACATTGGTTTACATATTTTTGACAGGTTTTATCAGTTTCGTGGAAAGCAATATTCAAAAAAACCGCGGGAATATAAGAAAAAAAAACAAACAATAAACGTCCATATTGACGTGAAGTTTAAATATTTCTGTCACACTTAAAATGTGTTATGTTGTTTTTGTACGAAAAACGTGCATTTTGGAGAGGAAAACTAGACACGGATATTACAAGATAAAAATAACCTATGCAACTTAAGTTCCGTTTGCAGGACATATCATTAGTTAATCAATTTGAACAAACATTATTTAGGCAGAGCTCTAAAATACATTACAAATTATAATCAGAATAAACACAAATCAATTTATTCTACATCGTGTCCCGCCATTTTGACTCATGATAAACCAAATTGTTGAGTCGTCTGTCGTCGAATACATTTTGTAATGAACTTTGTTATTTCATGACTGAAATTAGATTTCGCGCATTCAAACGCATAACACAAAAGTAATATACACAAAATTTCCTGAAAATACACACCTTTGTTTGGTACAGAAAAATCGCAACCGAATTTAGAAGTAAAACTAGAAACCGGCGTTAGTCTGTTGGCGTCATCGGCGTACCACAGATTATGAATGGATTTGCATTGCTCAAACTTTGAATGATATCTGTTTGTTCATTCATCCATCATGAACACACCGTTAAGATGAATGTGCACGACCTGACTTTATGGATTGCGCTGGGACATACACGTCGTCGTTTGTAATAATTTATTAGTCGATCGCATTTTCCTTCATAAGTCTGGTTACGGCGACAGTGATCCAAATTGCTAAGGATGGTGAAGCATTGAATCCAGGGACTGAATACCGATATAATTTGGATACCGATACCAAAATATCGCTATAAATACCGGTATTTAGGAATCGATATAATACCGTTAGAATTACCGTTCTATTATTAAAATTTTCTTAGGTTTTTTGCACTTTGCAGGTCAGTGTCAGGTTATACCTTGATCAAAATATGATTCGCGACTGTTATAAATATGAATTTAATTTTAGTTCTAGTGTATATAGTTAGTTAAGTATTTATGGAATAAATAAATATGTATTTACATAGGNTGTTTTTAGTTCTAGTGTATATAGTTAGTTAAGTATTTATGGAATAAATAAATATGTATTTACATAGGAATCATCAATAAAGATCTGTGACGTCACAATTGTAGCCTGATATCGGTACTAAATATTGATATCATCATCGATATTTTATACCGATATTCAAATTACTGATATAAAATACCAGCATTTATCCCAGATATCAATACTGTTATCGGTATTTTCTTCAAAATATCGGTATTCTTCGAGTATCGACATCGGTCCCTGATTGAATCAATCCATTTCACCGTCTTTGGGGCCCTTAGATTTATGAACAGATTGCTACGCTCCAACTCCAAAGGTCTACTACATAACGTTTACACTTGCCCAGTGTGACTTTTTGTCGTTAATCCAATTGTACTTTTTCGGTATCTTCTATGTATAAATATTAACGGAAAAATAAAATAAAATCTATTTCATCCAAATATCTAAATATGTAAATATCCAATATGTAAATATCCAAATAGCTTCATGTTATTGACGGACTGACTTTGACAATTCAAAAGTACCTGATAATGGTTTATTTGAAATAAATGCTTTGACTTTGACTTTGTACATATGATATATTTATAGTTTATACATTTATAGTTTGCATTATGAATCGAAAGTGTTTGAATTCACCAGATCTCTTCTGTTTTGTTTGTGGGTAGTTTAATCAAGTTTCAATCGAGAACGGCCTACGCCGTTACTATATAACATTTACAATTTGTATTTTGGTTTCAAGATTTTTGAGAGAATGAAAACCTTTTAGCAGAACCAAACAATATCATATTACCGCCTTTGCATATCAAATTAGGCCTCTTGAAAAACTTCGTGAAAGCCATGGATAGAAATGGAGAAGGTTTTTTGAATTTAAAAAGTTTGTTTCCTAGATTGAGCGAAGCTCATGAAGTAAGGAAGGTCATGAAAGATTCTAATTTTACATAAAAATTAAAAACAAATGAAAAAAATGTATGGCTTTCGTTTTTTGAAGTGGCAAATTTTTTTTTGGGAAATACAAAATCAGAAAACTGTAAGGAGATGGTTTCTAAACTACTAGAGGATTATAAAGTCTTGGGATGTAATATGTCTTTGAAGATTAATTTTCTTGATTCCCCTCTTGACTTTTTCCCTGAAAATTTAGGTGCTGTAAGTGACGTGCACGGAGAGAGATTTCAGGACATCTTGGCGATGGAAAAATGAAACCAGGGAAAATGGACATCAAGAATGCTCGCAGATTTTTGCTGGACATCAAAACAAGATTATCCATCTTCCGATCATAAGAGAAAAAATAAGAAAACGAATGAAAAAATCTTCAAAATATTTTTTTTAAAGTTGAAAACTTAATTATAATTATTTTTTCAAATAAACACATTTTTTTCTTAGAAAGTGGGTGTTTAATTTTTTTTTATGGACATATTCTAACTAATCTCATGGCAAGGTATGGAAAAATACAAGTTTCAAACCGTGGCAAAAAAAGAAGTAAGGGGGTGTAAGAAAAATAAGAAGAAAAAAAGAAAGTATTTAATTGCCACAAAACGACATACCTACATACATAAGTAAACCCTAAACGATAGTGTTAGTAGCTAATACCCGTTAAAAAATAATAAGAAAAAAATAACAAAAGCATGAGTAGGTATAAATAAAGTGGATACATGTCGTGGTTGTGGCAAAAGGGCTTCCACTCAGCATAATGCTATGCCGTGGGGGCTGATTTCAGTGGTCGCCTAGGACACGACGAACGGAAACCAAGTCTGTTTTGCATGTGAAAATAGATACTAAAAATATAATAAGTGTCTTGACAAAAACACAAAAGTTTTTGTTTTTTAATACTGGCATAACGCCAGGACATTCGATGCTTTGTCTCACTGCCACACCCACAGTCGCGTGGCGCACAAACGCCTTACTTTGAGAGCCTACGTGACGTCGCACACTTGCGTGATGCCGCGTGACGTCAGGACGGCGAATTATGACGTCAGGCGGCGCACGAGTCCTGTGCGGTTATTAGACTTGCGCATAGTAGTTCGCGACTGGGAGCGCTCATTTTAGTTCGCGGCTCTCTGGCGAACTAGATCGCTCATTTAGTTCACCAGCTCCCGACCCGATGGATGGGGCCACAGGAGCTGACTCACTGAGTGAGCTAGTGAGCTGAGAACGGCAGATCGTTCATGAGCTTTGCAGTTTGTTCTTTACGTTCGTGAGCTTTGCAGTTTGCTTTTATCCTACGCGCGATTTTTGTTTGTAAATTTTGTAATATAGTTATTATTTTATTTATATTTTTTACTCGTTGTATTTTCATTGATTGAATAGTTCAATGTAAAACAAAAAACTTAAAAAACATATGTGTTTATAACTTGTTTTGAACGTATTTATTTTCAAAAAGTTAAATAGTAGCTTGTATATTGCATCGTGTAAAAATAAAATAGTGTTCAGATCTGACAGTGACTGTGGAGTGAGCGGTGACGCAACTGGGTCGGACAGCTCCGCGCTCCCGCTCCCTCAATTAGGTCGGCACGCTCCCGCGCTCCCACTCATTCAATTAGGTCGGTTAGCTCCCGCGCTCCCGCTCAGTCACGAACTAACGAGCTAAAGAGCGGTAGATCTGGGACCTAGTTCGCGTAGGTCGCATGTGGGAGCGCTCTTTCGAACTAGTTCGTTCGCGAACTACACAAGACCAGCGGTTATGCGCCATGGGATTGGCTAGTGGTGCATTGCACCAGCGAAATGTATTAAAAGAGAACCTAGCTTTAGGTTCAAGGTTGATTGGGAAAATTTGACAGTTTCGGGTAGCAATAGATTAGGTATTATTTTTTGATATGCTGCCGTCTGTATGTCCCTTTGCTCGGCCTTGCACCCGTCTTCTTTGGTTCTATCTCTGTGTGAATGGGCAAAAGAAAATCCTATCCTATTCAAGTCCAGATTTTGAACATGCACCCCCCAGGAAATAGTCCTGCTGGTGCCTATGAATGTTGGTGTGTTCCAATTCTAATGGCGTCAGTAAGGATTTCCAGGACTTTTTTAAAATTTACTCCGAAGAGAAGGCCTTTTGACCATATTGCCTAGTTTTACGTACTTAATTTCATGTGTTTTGCATTAGAATGCGGATGTAACACATTCTAATGGTTTTTGGAGACAAATATATCGATTCGGTCTTCTCGGCAAGTTTCGAGTGAGGTAGTCAATACAACAATAAAATTCTCAGCTCCACTTAACCGAGACCGCGCCTGTTTCAATTATTCCACATATTTTCCAGGTGCGTGGACACTTGAGCCACAAAACTACACCAATTTACATCACAATATCCACTAGGAATCAATTTACGAATAATTATAACAGCCGCTAAACTTCACTCGACAAAATCCCGCCAAATACTCCTTGCAGTAGAATTCCATATTGCGATTTGCAGTCGGATTTCTTTGTTTTTTTTTTGTTAATTCTTATTTTTAACAAGCGCCTTTTTTTCAGCGATTTTTCTATTTAGCAGCTACATCGCCAGTGAGTCATTGGCGAAAAGTAGCTGCCTGGTGCGTGATTTTAGAGGTAATTCTACGATCACAAAACCCGAGACAACTCAATACTAGTAAAAGTCGACCGTACAGCAGGAGCCACACGCAACAAACCGTCACAATTCTAACCGACACTTGCTCTATGTACGTCATGCTTGCCTGTCCAGCCAGAAAATACTAGCGCTCGCACAAACCTCACGCTTGTGGTGTGGTTGATGACAATGGTGCTGTTGGAAACCCTAAATTTACCCAAACTTTTGTGAAGATTTTGAAGTTAGCGGCATCAGTGTGCGGCAGTGCCAAGCTTGTGGCTCCGGCATAACACTGTGAAACAAGAAAGAAAAGATAAAACCATTTGCGAAATACGGTTTTAGAGTGTGATTATTTTATTACGTGAAGTGTCAATGACAAGTATTGTTTGCATTAATGATTCGGATTTGCGCCGCTTTCTTCGTGCACGTTCCCTATTCGAAAATAACAAAGCAAAAGCAAAAATATTTTAATGAAAATCGGGATACTTGGAATGCTACAACTCACTGCATGTGTACGAGAGTTAATAAGAGGTGTATGAAGCAATTTTTCAAGTTACACAGATAATATAAAAACATCGACTATAAACCTATGGGAATCGATATTTTTGAGAAAACTCGATTTGTAAATCGCTATTATTATATAGGTAATATATTTATCTGTATGTGTCTATGTATGTCTCAATACGAAAGTTGTAAATAATTTTCATTAAAATTTTGACGAAGCTCCTTCAATAGAAGCCTAAGATAAATAAAAAGTGACCTAATGATTACAAAGTGAATTCTAAAAGTGATGGGAAACCGTAAATGGTGTTCCTTATGAAACAAAAAACTATCATTGCGCACGATACCCCAACGCCATTTTGAAGCGAAATTTTGTATGTAAGTGCCAAGTATTTCGCAATATTTTCAATTCTCACCCTTGTAAAGGGGGTGTGTTTGATAATCATCGATAACAGTGAATGTGAAACACGCCTGAAGAGGTGCCAGTATGTGATCAAGTGCATTGACGGATGCCCAGAGTCGTTGGTTGCATCGAGGTGGGTTGCGGCGCCGTTTATCTGGAGCTCGCATTAATTAAATTAATAGTGGTATATTGAACTGACAAATTGTTAGCTGACGAAGTGTACAGTAGCCAGTTAAGTGTATATTATTCCTGTGGGCTTTGAACGTTAGTGGATAGTGCAGAGTGGTGTATTTCGGCGTGGCGAGCGTTATCGGTGGCGTTTCCGACTGTTGCAGATAGCGGGTGGCGCGGAGGATGGCCCGGCCCGACGGGAGTGCTCTCAATAACTGACGGACGCTGCCGGCTTCCAGCTGGCGCAAGCAGTAGGTTCATTGCCTTGTGTTTTCATCAATACAATTATACAGTACACAATACATTACTTTGACATTGATTTTTTTCATGTCATTTGAGCACAAAATACACGGTTTCCTCACTGGATGGGGCAAATTATGCATGCTTCATGTGTACCGAGTTCTGTATTCTCTCAGAGATTTCATCTGTTTCAATTTTTCCCAGAGGTTCCCAATAGTATGGTCCCTTACATCTGCAAGGTGATATAAGTTTTCATCAATCTTATTTCTTCTTTCAAAGTAATGACTTGTTTTTGTTGAGTAATGAGACTCACAGAAGAACCAAAAGAAGAATAATGTTGACACAATTAATTATTATTCCACCAATTAGCTGTGGACATATACCTACCTAAATATTGACATTGAAAGCAAAATAATAATTATCCATGTACTTAACAAGGATTACAGTATTTAAAAACACCCATAATAAATTATTTTTATAATTAGATGTAATGGTTTTATTGATTAAATGAATAGTACATTTTTACAAGAATAAAGAAAACATTCAGATAAGGAAAACAACAATGTTACTCGGATTTTAAATTACTCATGAACAGTGACTTAAACCTCATTTTTCACCTACAAAACACCTAATTTTCGCATTTTGCAGCTTATTCAAATAACATGTTGACCAGCTAGAGATTTGGGGAAAAATTTGAATCAATAGACTTATAGGTTATGTCACTTACAAGTAAGAATAGTAAATGTCAAACACAAATGAGTAATGTAATGCTAAACTTTACCTTGTATCTCAAAACAAAGGCTTTCCTTCAACAATCTATATTTGTAAATGAATGGATGATTCCTTCTCATTAATAGCATCTATCTAAGAATATAGAAGTTAAGTCTGTAAAACTATAAGAATTAATAACAATAATGCATAGGAATCCAAATTGCTGTAGGAAAGGGTCTATTTTGGGTGTAAATATGTTCTAGTCCAAATGTAAACAAAGTTCTACACTTACTTGGTATTATAATACAGACTGAAACCAATTGAATGCCTTCTCATTAGTTCTATGGTAAGCCCTACCATTATTGTTAAAAAGAGGTAATCAAAAAGATTTATTTGGAAATAATATTTATATCAAGTCTTGATTCTGCACTTCAAAGGGAGAAAAATCTGATGTGCAGCACGGTTTGGAGTTTATTGTCTTTTGGTGTGGATAGTTTAAATAGCATATGATACAAACATGTTCCAGATAAAAATGCCACGACCTGGCAGTCTGAAAGACCCAGACATTGCTGAGTTGTTCAGCAGACATGATCCAGAGAAGATCTTTGAGGACCTTCGTGAGATCGGTCATGGGTCCTTCGGAGCGGTCTACTATGCTCGCTGCAATCTCACCAAAGAGATTGTGGCGATTAAGAAAATGTCATATGTTGGGAAACAAAGTGAGGAGAAATGGCAGGATATCTTGAAAGAAATTAAGTAAGTAACTTCTTATGTGTCAATAGAGTTTTCATTACTGTAAAATGTTTTTTGGCCCTGCTTCACATAGGCTAATTTCAACCACTCTGAAAATCATCAATGGCATTGATTGAAAACTCTTGCTGACTAGTAAATGTACATATAACTGACCTATCCTCTTTCTTTTATGTTAAGCAAAATGAATAATAATTTTATTTATTTTTTTGCTTTGTGTGTCAAAACCATATCAGCTTTTTACAATCTCGCACAGAATAAAAAGATAATGAGTCAAATCACAGAAGTCAAGGAAAGTAGGTGACATTCTTTATTTGTGTAACCAACATTTATTTAAATAAAGTAGTGATCTTCAAAGCTCTATATTAATCCATGCGCTGCTGATTAAAAAAGAGGAAAGAAGTTTATTTAAGGAATGTTAAATTGTGTAAGACTGTCGCTAAATATATTCTTTTCTACTTGTGGAATTTAATTTGACTTATATTGGTTAGTTTAAAAAAAAAACATACTGCTTTCAAATTAATTCATAAGGTTTGTCAGATGTTAGATGTGTGTTTGTTTNGTTTATTTAAGGAATGTTAAATTGTGTAAGACTGTCGCTAAATGTATTCTTTTCTACTTGTGCAATTTAATTTGACTTATATTGGTTAGTTTAAAAAAAACATACTGCTTTCAAATTAATTCATAAGGTTTGTCAGATGTTAGATGTGTGTTTGTTTGGTAAACTGCTGTTATTTATATTATCACCCTGTGTGGAACCTGGTACCCAGGAGGAGCTTGCAGAATCCAAATCTATAAAATATGCCACCTGTATAACATTGAAAAGGGGCTGACAGAGGCATCCAACATCCCTAGTTCACATGTTATTTTAAGGTCCCGTGTTAGTTATAGGTAAACTTATTGTCAACTAGCTCTACCTATCAACTGGGAACAAATCAGATTCTGCCAATGAAGCCAATGGTAAAACCAAAACACGCTACTTTACTAAAGAACAAATCCAGGCCCTGCTCAGCAGTTACGCTTCCAACTACACACTTGACCATAGCCTCATAGGCAGATGAGGCAGTACTAACTAATAACTCTTGTTTTAGATTCTTGAAACAGCTGGAACATCCAAACACAATAGAATATAAGGGGTGCTACAAACGAGAGCATACAGCATGGTTGGTCATGGAGTATTGTGTTGGTTCAGCATCAGACATCATAGAGGTAACACGTTTTTTTAAGCTTTTATTCTTTTCTTCTTGTTATCTAGACTTTTTCCTGAGGCTCCGGTCACATTGCATACCCGTTAGGAAGCATACATTTTACGGAATAAAAAGTAGCCAATGGCATTAGTGATTAATTTTCGTAATTGGATTAGTACTTTCAGGAAATAACCTACCTTCTATATATAAACATAAACAGATAACACAGTTTAGGATCCTCTACATTTACTAAAATCCACCTGTACTTCTGAATTCAAATTTTGCTTCTAGAGCCTAGAATGAAAAAATGTAAGGGGCAGCAATAGGGTTGATTTAAGCTGCAGTTTCTGGAACGAAGATTATCGCCAAATTAATGTGAACAAATTGTTAAACTTGCGTTAACTGCTGTGTTTGACTGAATGAATTTTCAACACCCAATCGCACTCGCCTTGCGTTTAATTTTTGACGTTTAGAAAACACCTTTCCAGGATACCGGTGTAAGGCCGCGTTCTACCCTCAAGCAGCCCGCATGCAAGTTTAATTACATTGCGGCGGGCAGTCGAGCGATTGATCACATTATACTTCGATAGCTCGCAATGTAATGCAACTTGCATGCAAGCTGGTTGCAGTTGGAAACGTGGCCTAAGTATTGCAACCATAGGGTAACGCGCCTCTCACGTACCATTTTCCAGTTTTGTGTTACATCTCTCATAGTTCACCATATTAATCAAACTCGGCGCGGGATAGTGCAGGCGTGTGTGCGCAAACACAGGTGCACTCCCTCTTCCATCACTCTCATAGTCCGATAGAACGGCAACCCGACACGACTAGAGTCAAGATTAGCAAATAGTTTTAAAGTATTGGTGACACATATGACATAACTCTTCCTACATGAACATCTTATCCTACTTCTTCCCATTACTATTATAAACGCGAATATTTGCGAGGATGGATCGATTTGTGTTACTCTTTCACGCAAAACACTGAACCGAATTTAGTGAAATTTTACAGTACTTAACATAGCTTTCTCAGGAGTACTTCTTCTTTCATCAGAATAAAAAAGAAGTACAAAATCAACGCAGGCGTAGCCGCGGGCATGAGCTAGTGTTAGAAAATGCAGGCAATTGGTACTCTCAGAACCTGAAAGAAGTACTTACATTAATTAGTTCAGTCATTCATCACAATCATCGTTCCAATCATATTGTACCAGGATAATTATGGTTACATGGTGTAATCAAATTGTGTACTCATTACATACCATGTGACTCGACAATTAAAGGTATTGTACATAATGCTATGTTATTGTCATAGAGCTTCCGTTATTTTAGTTTAGGATTGATTAGCTTTGTTTTGCGCGGACTGGATTAAAAAGTGTGAGTCGTCAGGCGGCGCGATGGGTAGGCAATATTTTTGCCATTACGGGTAGAACCTGGATGAGGCTGGGACAGGAACGTGGGGATTGGCACAAGAAAAGAGAGGCCTACGCTCAGCAGTGGGCTGTCGGTCTGTGCTGATGAGCTTTGTTTCGCTGCATCACTCCTTTAGCCCGTTTAGATACCGTGCATTTTTCTGGGACAAAAAGTAGCCTATAACGTTATGTGATAGTGTAGCATGTCAATCAATGAAATTTTCGTAATCGAAAAGGTAATCTTCAGAAGTGACTGACCTCAGAACTTCCGGAGATTATTTTTACAGGACAAATATTTTTTACGTCTTGAGTTGAAATTACAAATTTTGTAGGTTTAACATGTGACACATACATATAAATTTCTGAAAACACAAAAATCCCACTAATTACATTATTATCTTACTTTCTGATAGCTATACGTATACAAGTAATATAATCGCTAAATGTATGTGTGAAATTACGTTGTTACAAGGACGTAATCCATTTTCATAAAGGCGGGTCCATACCAGCTAATGTTTTCGAGTTCGCTCACACTTTTTCTTTATACCTGATATAATTAAAAAAAAGCATACCATACAACGTGGCATTTGGGCTCACTTCAAGTCGACGGCGATGCGGAGGAATTTCCTTAGCCATATTTAAGTTAGGGAGTTTTTATTTGAAGTGTATTATAGTTAGGCCAGCTTTTGCCCGCGACTTCGTACGCGCATATCCCGTTTTTCCGTTCTCGTATAGCATTCCTCATGAATGTATCTATCAACTATAAAAATAATTTTCCAAATCGGACTGGAAGTTCCAGAGATAAGCGCGTTCGAACAAACATACTCTTCAGCTTTATTACACTATATATATTATTATTATTTATAAGTATGGATTAGCATTTCAAATATAAAATGTACATGTTTCTAGTAAAATAAATAAACCTGATATAATTGAATAATTGGAAAATAATGTAAATCTAAAAACGACAATCGAAAATTTGGAAAAGTTATGGTGAAGCGATTGCGTTCAGGAAGACGTGACTTTGGAAGGTCTCCCTCAAGGTGCACCGATGACCTGCTGGTCACAGGAATGCGCTAGATGTGATAAGTACAGGACAGGTCGATGTGGCGACGCTTGGGGTAGGCATTCTTCCAGCTGTGAACGTCTTTCGGCCTGAATATTAATAACACTGGTTACAGGGCAAAAGCAGGTTTAGAAACATGTAAAACAAATTGAAGTCCTGAGTTTCTTAGTGTTTGTCTCTACACATCGCTGCCAATCTGACTCCAGGAGGAATATGTTTTGTCGTAGAATTACTAGG
This sequence comes from Mamestra configurata, assembly GCA_002192655.3. Taxonomy (NCBI): domain Eukaryota; kingdom Metazoa; phylum Arthropoda; class Insecta; order Lepidoptera; family Noctuidae; genus Mamestra; species Mamestra configurata. Next base: position 32,336 of record NDFZ01003909.1, read on the forward strand.
AATAAACTTCGTGGAATTCCATTTCCAATATTTCAATTAACCAATTCACTGTGTCAATAAGGAAAAATATTGAACCATCGTAGCAGGAGCCTAGCATTTAAAAATGCAATGAATGTTAACGTGTATACCTTTATTATATAAAAACTAACATGTAAAAAGAACTCGATCGTTCGAAAGACATCTTCTTACACAAAGCAGTTTGAATTTTGACGAGTCAGTCAGGCCTGACACTTGTCTTTATAATATTTCATTGATGAAATGTTTACATGCGAGTTAATGATGCGGAACTAAGTTAAGCTCGAACTGTTTCGTCACTGTGAGTCTGTGACCTCATGAAGTGTCACACACAATGTACAACTTATCCAACCTACTTTTTAGGGTTCCGAACAATCGTATGCAAAACGGTACCTTATGAACCGCTCGTGTGTCTATCTGCTGTAGGTCACCAACAACTATCAGGAATCGTGAACTAATTTCGCCCCTAAAAAGTATTTTCTGCGATCTAAACAATTATTTGTTGCGAATATTTTTTCTGACGTTGCACACTGTTCTTGGAATTTCGATGACTAACTAAATACATGAGAACAGCTTACATCCGAAAATTGTTATTCTAATGCTCNCAATGTTCTTAGAATTTCGATGACTAACTAAATACATGAGAACAGCTTACATCCGAAAATTGTTATTCTAATGCTCTTGTTGTATGCGCTGTTAGTTATCTTCGATTTCCCAGAAGGAATTCAAATTAACTTAGGTAATCAGCACTGACAATCCGCATTTGAGTCACCTATATTTATCTGTGTGAGTATCATTTAAGTACTTAATTAGCATATTCGGATGATTTTTATGATAGTTTGATATGACGTAAAATTTTCAGAAAGTTGTGATATTCTTTTATTTTAAATTGTGTATCGTACTTAATGTTGCCGTATTATCTCCTACTTGGAAGTGTCTATTAATTTTGTTTTCCCCATCTAATCTAGATACATTTACCTAGCCATTTTATTTGTTCTTTCGTCGTTGTTTTGTTACTCCAGAGAAAGCTACCGCTAACTTTCCTCCGATTGTCCTATTTATTTCATCACTACACAAACTATACAATAAAATTATAATACAGAAACAAGACTACTACAAGGTACAAGGTAGAATACCTGCTTATTATGTAACATTGGATTCCACAAAATGTCAAGTGCTGTCGGGTGCCGTCACTAGTCGTTTAATGAATGCGCGCAGCATGCCGATGCGTTCTACATGCTAATTAAATAAAATATCATAATGTAATGTCATATTGTTTCCTGTTTTCGTGTTACATAATATAATCTGACTTCCGACATCGTGGATCGTGCTTCACTTGACTCTCATTGCTTTCCTTTGGCCGGCATTGTTAGCATGTAGTTAATAATAGTAAGATAGTATTATGTCGTATGTATATAATTATTGTCGAGAACATAACGAACATTTTATGTAATCTAATGTCTGCAATAAATCTCAATTCACTGATACATAATTATTAATGCAACAGTCACTGAAGAACTGCTAAGAACAATAACTGTTTTGTTATGTACCCGCTGAGGTTAATTGTATAGTTCCTGAGGTAAATACAGTCATAGTGCGGTGCATATTGCATTACATTCCGAACTAATAGGTGCCGTGATATTGGTATACCCGTACACCACAAACTATCCATGTAAATTCAAAATGATTCCTTAATAAGACACATATTCCTCCAACAGGTACACAAACGGCCCCTACGCGAAGAAGAGATCGCTGCCATCTGCGAGGGCGTGGTATGCGGTCTGTCGTACCTACACAGCCTGGGCCGCATCCACCGGGACATCAAGGCAGGCAACATACTGCTCACGGAGAATGGGACGGTCAAGCTGGCTGACTTCGGCAGCGCCAGCATCAAGTGCCCCGCCAACAGCTTTGTGGGGACGCCGTACTGGATGGCGCCCGAAGTTATACTTGCTATGGATGAAGGACAGTATGATGGAAAGGTAAGTTTCGTCTTTATTCAATTTAGTCAAGATAGCAAAAATATGGACGCCTGAGGAAGGACGTCGCCGTCGAGGTTGACTGCGGCGAAGGTGGAGTGACTATCTGATACTGATAGCGGGTCAAACTTGGCCAAAGATTGCACAGGATAGAGAGATGTGAAAGGAGAAAGGGGAGGCCTTTACCCAGCAGTGGAACATAATTAAGGCTAGAAAAAAAAACATGTCTTCTATTCTCTATAGAAGCTGGCAGAGGAAGTACGCTAAAATATTCTTTCCAATTATGTTTATGTTCCATACAATGGGGATCGACATTTACATGAGCAAAATATAGACAGCTAGAACTTTTCGAACATTGCAACGGTTTCTCAAAATTGCAACCATTCAAAGAATAATGCGCGATGCATGGGTCCCAGAATACTCTGCGACCTCATACATTATTGCTTGCATTGTTAATTGTAGGCAATTACAGTGTGTTCAATTAATTTACAGCAATTTTACAATTACTCATTGTAGTGACTATGCAAATTGTTACTGATTCTTCTCATAAATAATACATTTAATACTGGTTGCTATATAAAGTATCTCTAAGTGATCATATGGTGACCAGAAGGCTCGTCAACATTAAACAAAAGTCAAACGGTACCATGTAGGGTGCTACCTTGATTTGCCTTGCAATGCTTGCAATTTTAATCTGTGGTGCTTGGCAACTGGGCTTAATAATGGGTGCAATAATGTTTTTTTAAAACTCCTCCGTAGTTCTTTTCTGATTAATTGCGCTGTGATAACCAAGACACTTGAATTGTTTCCTCTGGACTCGAAAAACTTCATTGACTCGGTGTTTTTCTGATGATGAAAAAGAAACAACAGTGGCGACTGTTGTTTCTTTTTATTAATTTTACTATTGGCAGGCTCGCGTTGTCCTCTCACCTAATGGAAAACGAAGATTTGGACGACGATTATAATAATAATAATAATATCTATTTATTTCCAGGTGGACGTGTGGTCGCTAGGTATCACGTGCATCGAGCTGGCGGAGCGAAAGCCGCCCTACTTCAACATGAACGCCATGTCCGCGCTCTACCACATCGCGCAGAACGACTCGCCCACCTTACAGGTAACTATTATCTTTAAGTGCCATTGTATATCTCGAAATCTTAAACGAAACTCAATTTTAAGTCGTTTTTGAAGACTTTTGCTGCCGCAATATAGCATTAAACGGGCCAACCCTCGGTTCCTTAACCGAGGGTTGGTGACTTTAATACGAAGAATTCGCAAACAAAATCAAATCTTCAAAATTTGAATAATTCGCAACTGCAACTTCATAAATCCTCAGTTATGAACTTGAAGTTGCGATCTTTTTAAAATATGATTAAAGCTAGCATGAAAGTTATTAATTAAAGCAAAGTTTGACGCTCTCAACTACGTATTTTTAATTCGGAAACCGGGTAAAGACAGCATGAGTCTCAACAGTGTCTTAAAGTCGCGATGAGTTTGAGTATTCGGTAGCAAGCTTTTCCGCTCATTAATTTCTATGTTTTCATGCTTACCAATTGTATCATCATAATATCATTTGTGTTGTTTTTTTCCATGATTTCTAATCAAAATATTTATATACCAAAAAGTACGTATTACAGGCTCCGGAATGGACGGACACGTTCCGATACTTCGTGGAGGCTTGTCTGCAGAAGAACCCTCAGGATCGTCCCTCGTCCACCAAGCTGCTGTCACACCCGTTCATCACTCGGCCCAGGTCTCCCAACGTGCTCGTGGACCTCATCCAGAGGACCAAGGCCGCAGTGCGGGACCTCGACAACCTCAACTACAGAAAGATGAAGAAGATCCTGATGGTCGACGCTGATAACGAAAGCGCGATAGGTATGTACTGATTGTCTTATCTCGTTACATTTAGAAACACTTGACCCACTTACTTTTGTTGAGTATTTGACCTTTTTATCGTTCATAAAAGATTGATGCTTGTCATTGATGTTTTCGTATTTTTTCAAATGCGTAGTTATTGGTTCAAATAACATGTTATTGTACATTTTAGTGTTATTTTTGGAAAATCATTCTAAAAACACTTCTTACTGATACACTGGGAAAAGAATATTAATTCACTCATGCAATCAATAATTGTTATGAATGGTTAAAACTCTTAATTTTAAATAATTTTAATACCTCACCAAGGACATTCAAAGTGTGTATGTATCACCCCCTCTACCCCTAATTTTTCTTCGATTCTAAATTAGGTTTACCATAATCTAATCTGATTGTAAGTACTGCTTGTCCACGTATTGTGTTCATACCGAAAACTAATGAAGTATGGCGAGCGCGGGGATTTTGAGCATTTTTTGTAAAATTTGAGTACATGACTTCGATCATGATCTTGCTAAATAAAAAGCTATGTTTATCGCCGTCCTAAAATAAACATATTAATGACTTACTGCAGTAGGACACAGAAACCAGCTGTAATGTTTCAATACCTTATAACCTGCGACCTTTTAACTGCTCCGTTGGTCTCGCGGTCGCAAGCGCGACTGCCGAGCGTCCTGGAGTTCTGAGTTCGATTCCCAGGTGGGGCAAAAATTGTAATTGGGTTTTTCCAATAGGAATTTCCCAGTGACAGCCCGGTGTTAGGAAAGTGCTTGACCTCCGTGCCTCGATGCGCACGTTAAGCCACTGCTCCGGCGCAACATCTCTCCGCGAGGGTCGGGTGGCCGTCCCTGATGAATATGAAAGTGATGGAAGAGGGAGAGCGCGCACACGCCTGCACTATTGAGTTGAGATTAGCCGCCATGGCCGAAATCGGTCAGGAAAACTATATATACCTGTGAGTACTAATACAATTATTTGATATGATTTGTGCAGGAGACAGTGAAGAGACGGCAGAAGAACGCTCGGGTGGTGACAGCTCCAAGTCGAACTCAGCCACGTCAGAACACAGCGCGGCCGGCGCGTCCAGCCAAAGCTCGTCATCGGGCAGTCTGCGCCGCCGACCGCACCCGGTAAGATACTTTGCACTTGAAAGGCCAAGTCAAGTTAAGTCATTTTAAGTACAGTGGCAGATGTAGCCACCTGTCGTATTTTCTTGAGGGATCTGGAGGCGAGAGCCCTCGCGCACGTATACGTGTGGCGTCTGGAGGAGCTAAGCGCCTGGCGAAACTCCACTGCCGCGGCTAATTGCAGCGCGGCGGACGGACACAGCGACTGTCGCAAGCCAGCGCTGAGTACGCCACCACGTCCACCTTCCGCCTGGCGAAGATACTCACCGGACACGATTGTTTCGGGAGGTACCTGTTTTGGATTCGGTAGGAGGACACTTCGGAGCATACGGTGGAGGTCTGCCCTGCTTGGGCGAAGCACCGCCGTGTACTCGTAAAAGCGATTGGCGGCGGCGACCTCTCGCTTCCGGCCCTGGCCAATCCATGGTCCGGAGCGAGGGAGCATGGGAAGCAGTTACCTCCTTTTGCGAAGCAGTAATGCAAGCGAAGGAGGCGGGCCGCGTGAGGGCTCAGCAAACCTCACGCCCCAGGCGTCGCAACAGAAGGAGACGCCGGGCGTCGGGAGTCGCTGGGTGATTCCCGGCCACCATAGGCCGGGCCTGTGGACGGCGAGCAATGGGTGGTTCGCCGTCCGATAAGGACCAGCAGTGCGATTCTGTAAACATGTCGTAGTGAAAACTTAGGTGAAGTGAAAGAGCTGTCAAACCCTACACACAAGATGGAATGACAGCTCACTAGGCGTTCACTTCGCCTAAGTGTACACGGTGAGATGTTGACAGAATAGACCAACAGGTCCGGGTCGACGGCGCGTTGTGTTTCACGCGCGCCTCAAATAGATGTCAGCATAATCGACAGAGCCCGCCAGGGCCAGTGCCCGCCAGGGCCAGTGCCCGCCAGGGTTGCAGAATTTGTTCGAAAGACCCTGGAACGTAAAGGGCATTTGGAAGAACACGGATGGGTTTAGTTGGTAACAGTCTGACACTCCCTTCCACTCCTCCCAGAGCGGAAGGAGTACGATTTCCCATCCAAAAAAAAGCACTTGTATGCTGTTGAAGCCTATCGCCCCGAAACTTCTGATTATTGAAATGGTTAGTGAACCTACTTGAGAGTAGGTGTTTAATTTAGGGAGCTCGCTTCGCTCAATCTCGTAATGATGATCTCAATTATCAGTTTTCGAGGTCTGCAGTACAGCATCGCCTTGAAGACAAAAGACTTCGTTATTTCGTCATATACAGTGTGTCCGGGCATGGACTAGCGATATTCTAAATACTTAAATATAAACTATTTTAAAGTACAATTACACTCTAGGCTTGGGTCCAATACACTTCCCCGCTATGTGGCAACCATTTTGTTTTTTTTGTTGAAATATGCTCTATGCGAGTACAAAAAAAATCATAAATCTCGAAGTTTTAGTCATACTGAGATAAAAATAGGCTTATTCGAAAGGTAATAATATTGTCGACCATCTGCAATACAAAGCAATGTGTTCACAATTCCATAACTTTTGAAAAAAAAATGTGAAAGTCGAAAAAAAAAACAAAAATTATGCAATTCAACCAATAACTGTTAATTACTACAAAAACATACCCGACATTTTTTTTATTTTTTTTACTAGATCGACAGATTTTGAGCTAAGCTACAATACAACATAAAATTCACAACTGTATGTCTAATATTTTAAGAGTTATTGTTGTTTGAACATAGCGTATGCGCAAGCACAAAAGGCCTTTGTCGGAACCCTAAACAGGAAATCATTAAAAACACATAACATTCATATTGAATTTTATTTAAAGTTTTTTTCAATATTAAACTATGATTAAAATATCTAAAGCAGTTGCTCAAAGTGGCCACCTCCAGCTTGTAGACACACTACGGCTCTCTGTGCCACCTGGGCTGATGAGCGCCTAATTAAATCCAAATCGGATCTAATTTCTTCGGCGACTGCCATAATTCTTGCGACGAGTTCTTCCCTGGTGTTCGGAACTGTAGCGTATACTTTTTGCTTCATATGACCCCACAAAAAATAATCTAAGGGTAATAATTTATCGCCGTGGATCGGTCGCGGTGGTGTAGTAGCGTGGCCGCCTCGGTCACCCGATTTGACACCCTTAGATTATTTTTTGTGGGGTCATATGAAGCAAAAAGTATACGCTACAGTTCCGAACACCAGGGAAGAACTCGTCGCAAGAATTATGGCAGTCGCCGAAGAAATTAGATCCGATTTGGATTTAATTAGGCGCTCATCAGCCCAGGTGGCACAGAGAGCCGTAGTGTGTCTACAAGCTGGAGGTGGCCACTTTGAGCAACTGCTTTAGATATTTTAATCATAGTTTAATATTGAAAAAAACTTTAAATAAAATTCAATATGAATGTTATGTGTTTTTAATGATTTCCTGTTTAGGGTTCCGACAAAGGCCTTTTGTGCTTGCGCATACGCTATGTTCAAACAACAATAACTCTTAAAATATTAGACATACAGTTGTGAATTTTATGTTGTATTGTAGCTTAGCTCAAAATCTGTCGATCTAGTAAAAAAAATAAAAAAAATGTCGGGTATGTTTTTGTAGTAATTAACAGTTATTGGTTGAATTGCATAATTTTTGTTTTTTTTTTCGACTTTCACATTTTTTTTTCAAAAGTTATGGAATTGTGAACACATTGCTTTGTATTGCAGATGGTCGACAATATTATTACCTTTCGAATAAGCCTATTTTTATCTCAGTATGACTAAAACTTCGAGATTTATGATCTTTTTTGTACTCTCATAGAGCATATTTCAACAAAAAAAAACAAAATGGTTGCCACATAGCGGGGAAGTGTATTGGACCCAAGCCTAGAGTGTAATTGTACTTTAAAATAGTTTATATTTAAGTATTTAAAATATCGCTAGTCCATGCCCGGACACACTGTATATGGTCTTCTGGTTATGTGTGGGCAGACGAAATCTTGTACAAATGGACCTGTTCACATCTCAGGGCAAGTCAAACTGCTGCACCAACTCATTCGAGTACAATATTTTACTCTCAAACAAGCAAAGTACAAATTGTTTAGGAATGAAACTTGAACTGATAAAATTGTCTAGATCTTTGGCAGTCGTTACGGATTGTCAGAAGCCAGAAAATCTGACTCCAGTCTTGCCAAGAAGTACCGCGTCACCCAGTTGATAGGTTGTGGAGTAGTGTGTAGGCAGCCGCTCCACGTAAAATACAAGTATTCAACTAAATCCGGTTTGACTGGAAGCGTACCCCAATATAGTAGGGAAAAGGCTAGGCAGATGATAACTGTGGTTAATTTTTCAAAGCTTTGTCGAGACTGAACTAATGAATGTAGTATCCTATTCCCCAGCAGGTGAACGCGAACCACCACCAGCACCAACAACAGCCGCAGTACACGCACCTCAACCACCAACACCCGGCGCAGTCCACCAGGTATGTACCTACCATCTATGTGTTCAGACATTACATGTTATAGAAAAGTATGGTAAATTGGACCGACGCACGACGGCTAAATAAACAATAAAATAATAATAAATTGGACCACTGCTACATTTGATTAAACCCTAGCTGACCCAACAGACGTCGTTCACACAAAAGCCATTGGACTATGGCAGTGACAGCTAGGAACAGTTTGTATGGTAAAAAAAATTGGTATGTTCCTTTTTTCCGTGCCATTTTAAATTTTTTTTCCTCATAAGAACTTTTCTTGGGCTTCAACCAATATGTAAAAAAAATAGCTGAATTGGTCCAGTCGTTCTCGAGTTTTCCGCTTAGCAACACATTTAGCCATTATCTTTTATTTATATAAATTTTCTAAAACCCGTTACTGGCAACACTAAGCGATATGCAGAAACATACATGCGTGTATGTACGTTTTATCTACATATAGCTAAGTCTTGCAAGTCACGAGTTTTGGAAAAAATAATAAAATTGTTACTTCGCCCACGACTTTGTGCCCGCGGATTTAGTAGGTACATCAAAACTTCAAAGCCCCTCTACCCCCTTTTAAAGGTTAGTTTTGGTAAATTAAGCACAAAGATTTTCATTAATTACCCAGCCATTTCTGCTGCTGATTCTGTGGTCTCAGGATCAGCGCAACT
>NDFZ01003910.1:0-10759 GCA_002192655.3 Mamestra configurata
ATGTGCTTAGTTTTTCTATAGATATGATTTCGTTTTATCTTTTGTACATTTATCATTTAATCATATGAATATCAAGTCGTATATCTGTAACGATAGATTAGCATCTTTATCTTTAAGATATTTTTAAGATATTCCAACCGAATAATTATGGTGTTCTGTGGTCTAAATTTTTCTACTTTACCTTAGAAGAAAATAACTTTACACCAAAATATCGAAAAAGTTTTATCGACAATTAAGTATTATCTAATATCTATTTAAGTAACACAAAATGTTATGCGATGGTTTAAAAAACCCTATACATTTAGATAGATAGTTAATAGGGATACGTCATCCGTTTATCTTTACTTCGATTTATTGGCGGTGCGTGCAGCTTGTTATCTCAAAACCCGCCTTACTAACAGCTGGTTTAAAACATAACTTTTCCAATCCAAAACAGGAAAGTCTCTCGGCTCGTCTCGAAGCTGGACGCCCTACCCAACAGATACGTAGATTAGGTACCCTCATTTCTCGGCGATCGATGATTAGCGTCAAGTGCGAAGTGTCGCAGGAAGCCACAGATAGCGAGTGACTCAATACTCTTTGTCACTTGTAAGCTGGTTTTATCGAACGTTTTCAGTTATTTACTTAAGTTTTTTTGGTTTTATCTTTTACTTGGGTTGGTGTTTCGTTGCTTTTTTATCGTAGAAAACACAAATGGCAAATCTTAAATATTTCAATACAACAATTTGAATGACTATTTTAAAGCGCATTGCAAAATGACACGTCTCAATCTTTCAGTAAATAGGAACTGGGAACATGTTTTAGAGTAGATACTTTCACTCAGGTAAATTCAATTATGGTAACTTAAAAAAATAGTTTTATGTGGCTAGAAATATTGAATGTAATATGATAATTAGATAGGTATATTAATAAGTACACCTAAAAAAAACCATTGCGATTTTGTATTTAGTTTTAAGATATTTTTAACATGTATTTCTCAACGACTCTAAAATACAATGAAGAAGACCACCCGAGCGCTTGATTAAACCACCTTAAACATATAATTAATACATAAAAGATAGGGGTACCATTCAGAATACTATTAACTTCAAGTGTTAAGAACATAAAAATAAAATAAATTGAAACTCCATAAGCCGTTTAATTACTTTTATTTCATTTCACTTCACACCTGCTTTAAAATATGCTAACCATAATTTCATATTTTTGCGGACAAGTCCTGAAATTAATATTTAATTTAATGAAACCTACTGACATTATAAATGCGAAAGTAACTCTGTCTGTCCGTCCGTCTGTTACCTATTCATGTCTTAACCATTTAAAACATTTGGATGAAACTTGGCACAGGGGTTGACCAAGTCCTGGAACAGGTCATAGATGTTTTTTATCCCGGGAGAATGTTGGCAGAAGCCAGTATCTTATAAATGCCCTTTTCCTCCCTCTGGCTCGCGTATCAATATTAAAAAAGTAATTAATGTTTCTTTATGTTATTAATTTTTTTAGGCGAAGACGCGGTCGACCGTCGCGGGCCATGCAGGGTGCTGCCAGCGCGCCCGCGCCCCCCGCGGCCGAGCCGCCATCTTCGCAACGTAAGTACCTATCTGTCCATCACGTTTTATTCATAAGTACTTGTTGCCCACGACATATTACGCCTCAAACTCGTAAAACAGCACAAATTATAATATTGTAGGTTTTCTTTTTTTGCGCGGAACCCTAATTATTTTATACTCCTTATAAAATCAGATATCTGTCAGTGATCAGTGAAAGTCCCTACAAATTCGGTACAGCCGTTTCGTAGATTAGCCGGACAAATGAGACAAACAAAAAAATAAAACCTGATTTTTGTTATAGGTATCGAATATTATACTTTCATATAAATTTAGCAAAAAGCTGTAATATTGATATTTCAATGTGAAACAGACACTTCAGTATTTTTGTGTATACATCATATCACATTCTATCCAGCCAGCATTGTGGTCATTCAAACTCATTAAGATTAAGACCACCATTGATCACATCTCCGGTGCAACAAGACGCTCTGCGCTCAATGACAGCAACTCGACGACTGATGGCGCGCACGCGCGGTACCCGACACCAAAGCATTTATACGACTACCCTCATATTTTATTACAACGTTTTAGACCAGCTGATAATGTTTATGACTTGGCATCCGGTATTGAGCGACATATCGACAGGATTCTTCAATATAGTTATGTAAAATAGTCGAAGCTTGCAAACAAATTTTTATTGTCTATTTTATTGATACTTCAAATAGAAGTAATTAAACTGAGTATATTCTTCTTATCTGTGGCGTGCCATCACAGGTGTGTATCTACAATTGTTATTTCAAATAACATTCACGGCACTTAGAGGACACGTTACTAGAAAATTCTTCATTCTTGCAAATAAACATTATTTAGTACTAATTTCAAATATTACTATTCTAGGGACCAACCTAACTTTTCACGAGTCCTACACACGAACAAAAAGTAACGAGATCCATTCAACCATAACTGATCTGATTTGTTAAATCTGTGAGAGCAAGCCCACGTGTGAAGATACCATATATATGTAATCAGAAAAATCTAATTGAATATCGATCAAATTATACCCCGACAACCGTGATCTGTCCTCGAAATTCTTCACCACGCGGCACAAAAGCCCTTTTACACCCACTGTTCAAACACTAAGATTTAACAAAACCAAGGCGAAGTTTCGTAAACCAAACAGAACACAAAATATCTCATTAGACACTCATTAAGACAATCGGACACGGAATTTGGTTTGCTCAGCCGCCGCGGCAATCTCGAGAGAGATCCTAACATCCTTTTGTGTCATACACTTGTGTCAATAGACATCTTAAGGCCATTCATGTAGACAACGGTACCTTAAACCAATAGCTTTAGTGATCTAGAATGAAGCTTCGAAGGAACAAAAGCTTGAGATATGTTTCTCCTGTGAATAACTTGATGCTTGCGTCATCTAGCACTCGGTTTTTCATAACAAACATGTCACAGTAGTCTTAAGTCTAATTTGTATGTAGTTAAGTTTTGCATCTATACGTCATTCCTCAGTTTTTCAAACATAGGCTGAATATTTTTAGACATAAGTACTTACTTGACATTTTTCGCTGTGCTTTTTCATTAAAATAAGGTTTTTGTTTCAAATTAGCGTTAAAATCAAGGACTAGATAAAAAAAGTAGAACACGGAAAATACTTTAAATAAGATAAAGATTAACGACACTCCATATGAATCACATAAAGCAACTGCATACACAGCAATGTTAGGAAATAACAAAGCGTTTTCTAGATTAGATTCAGTAATCTACTTCCTTTTTCCGCTTTAATCATGACTATCATCTTAAAACGAATTGTGAATCAATTTACGACATCACATGACACATTATTCACATTTATCGATTCTTTTTATACACGCGCCATTTTCTAGCCGATTAGAAAACAAAAGTAGGTACAGTAAAACCTCTAGTAAAATTCTCATTCCTCATTTAAAACGAAAATAACTCTTAAACTTTTAGCAAAACATTCGCGTTGCCAGCTACTTTATCAGTTCCAAATGCAAATAGGTATTTATCAGCAGTTTAATGTCTCACTAAACATTTTAGGTGCTCTCAATGTCCTCTGACCGATTAGGACGTCTGTCGAAGGTGTAGCTCTAGCGGTACTTTATCTGATAACCCATTTGAGGCGTCTTCCGGCCCTAATTGCTGTTTGTCAATACCAAACGGCAAATAATGACGAACCCGTAAAGGACTGTTACAATTTCTTGTAATTATCTTGTATCGTTCATTTAAAAATGTCCCAGAATTATAAAAAAATGTAAGTAGTAATAAATGTAATGTAGTAGTAAATGTAGTAATGTCTGTAGTCTCTGATTTGTAATATTATACCATAGATAACAATATCTCGCATCTATTCAAGAGACAAACTGGCCTATAGCCAATTAGATTTCAAATAAGGAATTGATAGAAGTCACTGGCTGATAAATTAAGCTGAGCACCACAGAGCGCCCCAATACTTAGAGGAATAATAATAAGGCATTGTTCTAAGATAGTATACTTATAGTCAACTATATACAGTTTAAATATGTCGCAGTAAACGCATATATGAGACACATAGACAAATCCACTTTCTCTATCAGACCATAGACTATAATAATCTACTTTTTATTGGCTAGGACTTGCAACTGTGAGATGCGGTAAAGCTGAACAAAACTCAACATTTTTCTTTTCTCTGTAGCGAATGTCTTTATTGCCACAAATTGCACGTCATGATTTTAAACAAAACTTAAGAAACCACGTCAGTGGAACATCTGTGTTACTCTTAATTAAATCAATATCTTCCACGTGTATGTTAAACCTATTGTAATTGAAATAAATTTGCTACTTTATGTTCGTGCATACATAAAAGGAACGCAACTAGCATTGCTTTTATAGGTATTCGATACACGTTGCAGATTTATTAAAAGAAAAAAAATGCTTTTGGATAAGTTTTATTTTGTCGCGAGATTTTTTACGGGATGGTGTCCCTAATAAAAATCAAAAGAGCAAAATTAATTTAAAATCCTATATAGCAGTAGGTATATTCATTTTTTTTTCATTACGTATCTCATTTTCTTTGTGTGGGTACCTACTTAAACATAATTTCTTTAAAATCAGCATAACTATTCAAATTAAACACTAAACTATACGCGTGTCCGTCCACCTATCAATCAAGCTACATCCAAACTAACTCAGTGTCAAAGCACTCCACAAGAGATATGTGGCATCACTTGCTAAGCACCTCACGAACACCGGGTCCGACGGTCCTGCCATCTCTCGGGCCCTAAACGAATTAACATTCAATTATTCACATCTCTACTGCCCAGTAACCCCCCTCCTCCTTCCCTTCGGCCCGCGACTTGCGTATGCGCCTAATTGGGACGCTTTTCCGTTCGGAGAAAGCGAGCGATCGAGTGGAAACCATTTTTGGGCGAGCAATTGATCGATTTCGTATCGAGATTTCGTTTTATCGTGTGACGTCGTTCGAAGGTACAATGGGATCTCTGTTGGCTGTTTGTTGTGTGTTAAGTGCACTCGAGATTAAGTGCATAGTAATAGGGGAATAGTTCTGAGTGTGATGGTACACAGTTTAGATTTGACGTAGATTGGAAGAAAATGCCGGGGCTACATCGCAATATACATAGCCTATACCAATTTCAAAAACATATACCGCTTAACAAATTACATTCAAGTCTAAAAACATTTCATTCAAACGTTTGCATCTTCAAAAGCCTTCTTATAATTCTATTTTTAGAACATAATTCCATTACANTACACAGTTTAGATTTGACGTAGATTGGAAGAAAATGCCGGGGCTAAATCGCAATATACATAGCCTATACCAATTTCAAAAACATATACCGCTTAACAAATTACATTCAAGTCTAAAAACATTTTATTCAAACGTTTGCATCTTCAAAAGCCTTCTTATAATTCTATTTTTAGAACATAATTCCATTACAACAAAAGATAAGCGCAATGATATTTGTTACAACACTAATTGGATAACCTCTAATCTGCAACATAAATGTCAAAAAACGTCTTCAACTAATTATTGAAACAAGAAACCAGAAACAGACACCCGACCTTAGTTTTGTTAACATCGACATATTTTATTCATAAATTTCCAACTGCGCCAAATATTTCTATTTTCTTGGAAACATACGTTAGATATTAATAAACACATTAATGATGAATTTGATACCTCGCCCGTTCTAATAACAAGTCAGTAATTAAATCGTCCACTTCCTCTGAAATGAAAACAAAGACAATTCTTAATGAAGAAAGATATTCTGTAAAATTACTGATTTAGAATTACTTAGTAACAATTATACATCAACACAAATTATAGTTTTTCTTCATGGACACTAACTAAAACAGAGACCCCCAATCATCATAACTATCATGTCAGCTTGGAATCATCCACTGTTTGACATGGGCCTCCTAGGCGTGAGGCCCAAATTCGTCCATTGTATCCCAGAAAATCCTTTGCAAAAAAGTTCCAGTGATTTTAAGTTCAGGAGGATGATAAAATGAAATAAAACCTATAAAATGTAACCTTCCAGGTAAGGGCGTTCCCTCAGAAAAAGTTTTAGATACAACACTTCTTTAATCTATGGCGCACTTAACCTTCAACTGGGACCTTACCAAACCATCCCACCAAACCAACAATCCCATACATTTTTGACATTTTGTGGCCGTTGCGACGCTAATATTGATAGATTGGCACTTGTCTAGAGCCTCAGGTCCCAGCCAAACGTCCCAGTAACCAACAGAAGAATACCGTCCTATAAAATATTGAAGGCAGACACCACCGTGGCATCATAACTGCACCGTTACTGCGGAAGGCTCGCTCCTGACTTGCATTAATCAGGACGCCATCTTAAAACCATAAAGTATAAACAGTACGGCCACGGAGTGATGATGAGGTATCAAGTTGATGTTTTGTTGATTTTATTCATGTTTGTTTTACTTCATTCATGCGTTTTAGAAATGTGTTGATGATAATGGAAAATTTTGTGTAGGAGAGCTTTTTGCCAAATCTTCTACTACTGCCGGTTTAAGAGACGTAAGCACCTTTCTACCAATGACAAATTGCTTTCACAAATAGAAAGTATCTCAACCAAAATGTCGTACGAATTGCATAAACCCATAATTAAGTTTCCCCCAAGATCTGAAACGAGTACAGCGCTAACAAACGGACAAAATGAACGACCGCGCACCACATTATCAATTTCTAGACAATAGCTGTCTCAGTTGTCACAGACAAACTTAACTTTACCGCCAGGGAAGCCTAACTAGACCACAATACCGTGCAAAATACTCCAATTTCCCAGCAAAACAACAGTTGCGAAAGCAAACCCGTATGGTCAGGTAATTGCCGATGGCGACACCATAAGTGACGGCTTGGAGATACTACATGGTGTAATTCAGTACCGTTGAGGCCCATTGGAGTGTTGAAGAAAGCAGCGGTACTGTGCGACGTCCCCGACATATCAATCAAATAGCTTATAATATGCGCCGCCCACCGTTAGAAAGACAACCATCTTATTATGCAGACAATAAGAGTTATTGTCGTGCAACTTCGGCTCACTTCGGGACACTTCGGGATGGCGATAGGTCGATTTAAATTCCGAATAAGCGGGAAGGAGGAAGTCACGGTGCGCCAGCGCTTCTATGTCACACCTTTTCTCCGTATATGAAGTTATTGAACTCGACTGTACGTTGAATTCGGATGGTGTTTTTTCCGTGATTGTACTATTTTGATGACCCTTACACGTGTTACTGGACGTTGAATATTAATTTATAATTCGTGTTGGTTATCCGGTGCTCGGTGGAGAATATTTGTTTTCGCCAAGGAGCCTGAAGGCGGACGTTTAGACGAAATGCTCGGGCCTAGTAATAAAAGATTTATCAAAGCTCCGAGAGCGGAGATCTATGATGCTTTAAATACAGCTTTTGTAACTGAAATACTAACTGTAACCGCTGAACGCAATACCAACGTAGTACGTATTAAAGGCGGCTTTAGCAGGAACCGTCTGATTAACGTAACACATCTGACGCTGCTGAAGGTTTTATGGAATTCGTTGAGATCACTCCACCTTCCCTAAATGCAATTAAAACCCCATAGAATCTACGGTCCTGCCCACAAACGTCACCGGAATTTGCATATGATTCAATAATAGTAACTTTTCCTGACCAACGCTGACCGAAATCCAATCCACCTTATTAGGTTCTCTCGCGTCATTTTCCCTGTTATAGTTGGTACATTACAGATTAAGTCCATTTATTGACAATAAGCCATAATTTTATTGGTTCGTTGAACGCGTGCTGCCAAAAGCGTGCATTTAGCGCATTTCAGAGCGTTACCGAGAATAAATACGTTTTCAATTTCGACATATTTGCGACTAAACTTCACTCTTGTTTTCCTCGTACATGTTGCGTAAAATATGGCTGTTGTTACACCGTCACGAGTGGAAATTAATTGGTGTTATACAGATACACCAATATATTTCCAGTCGCGACGGTGTAACACGGTGTAACGGAAAATTTTGTCCACCATTGAATGACAGTTGTTCATTCAGTGGTGTTCAAAATTTTCCGAGTCTCTGAATTCACAGGCTGCCTCTCATTTATGACCATTGTTGTAAGTAATTCTAGACCACCACAAACACATTCATGAAACACAATCAGAACAGCTTTTAGTATTAGAAGGTGCCATCTGCTTCAAGAGTTACCAATGGTCACAAAATCAACGAACCATCCAGAACCAGAAGGATCACAACCAACTTACAAGCTACACTCTGGTGTGACATTCAGCCACAGTGCACTCACGCATCAAGTTACTTACAAGATTGCGTGAAATGATTATTGCTAAGAAAACCCGACACGATACATATGCTTGTTCATGAGTTCTTCAAAAGCTTGCTATGAGAACCGAGCAGCGTTATGTTGAGAAAAAGGTGTTATGCAAATGCAGTCTTGCTACTCATGACCATGATAAAGATCTAGACTATACTGCAGAGATTCTAGTGTTAGAACTTAGAAATGCTCTCTTACTAACCTAGGAACATGTAGAATTTGTGGCACACAAAGTGTTTTTAATTCATACCTAGGTACTGGACACGGGCTGCTATTGAACTTTAATCTCTTAGAAAAGCCATAGAAAACATTAAACTCCAGGTTTGCCTCAGAAAAGCGCTTAAACAAACTACAGTTTAGGAATAATAAAATTCCTGTCTTTTTTTTTCTCATTATAAAGCAGATATTTGCCTGATAAAGCTCGAAACGCCCACTCCACCGTCCTNTACGGGCTGCTATTGAACTTTTATCTCTTAGAAAAGCCATAGAAAACATTAAACTCCAGGTTTGCCTCAGAAAAGCGCTTAAACAAACTACAGTTTAAGAATAGTAAAATTCCTGTCTTTTTTTTCTCATTATAAAGCAGATATTTGCCTGATAAAGCTCGAAACGCCCACTCCACCGTCCTCTTGGTTGGGGCAGTCTGTCTCCCTAGGGGAAAATCTCATGGGCGTAGCCAGGGGGTTAAAATAGGGGTGCAAATCTCCCTCCCCGAAATAACAGATCCCGGAAAATTTGCAAACGAAACTCGCCTTTATGGAGGGTGTATACATCCCGAACTCTTGATAGAGGTGCGCCTAAAATGTTCTGCTCATTTTTCAGTGTAAGAAAAACATAGTGATATCAACATTTTCTGTGTAATTCGAGTCTCAGCGGATGTGTTTATCTAAATACGCGTGATATATGACTTATGAATGTAATTTAGGTGAATGCGCACAAAACTTGGAAGGTAGGTGTCGAATTTTGTATTTACGTCATGGAAAACTGTTTTTGTTTTGCATCCTTTCAATTTTTAGACAGAATTTAGAATTTTAAATACTCTCTTGTAAACACGACTCACACAATACATCATTATATGTCAATTTCACATTTTAAATAAGTTCTAGTGATATAAAACCAGGAAAATAAGTTCCTAAAGCTAACTGTAAGTCCTATAAATAGAGACCATATTTCATTAACACATGACAACGGATGATATTCCGTCTAACGATGAACCTTCTATATTTAAAACCATACTTTTCCTCTCACTCAAAACGCGGTAAATGAAAATTATAATTATATAATTTACACCTTATTTGGTAGTGCACTGATTGATTAGTAATCTCGTATGTAGGCTACTGACGTACGATGAGTCAGGTACATTGTCCTGTTCGGGAATTACTGTAAGCGTCATACACCTCGTTCCTCTTTTTGCTAAACATTCATTGAAGAGCTGTAGACCTGACATGTCGGGAACAGAATAAAGTGGTACCTAATATTATCTGTGGAAAATAGTGTTGCCATGTAGTGAATGTGTTGTTGTATTATATTTAAATAATAGTGATAAAATAAAATGTGTTTGTTAAAATATTTATACATTGATGGAATCATTCGTCTGGGTAGGTACTACGCAGTTCTTATTATTGTGAGTAGAATTAAGTGATAGCTAAGAGTATCATAATAATAAGTAGATGATTCAGTGTGTTTTGTTTCAAATCAAGTAGGGAATAAAATTCTTAGTGACTAACCTACCTCAAGAATCTTAAACGATAATATCAAATTGTGTTTTATGCGATTATAGGCCTAAGTGACCGGTTATTGTTGAGATGGCAAGGCAAAATTAATTAACATTTAAGAAATAAGGGATTTAATCATGTTGACTCGTCGTCTATCATATCTCCTAATCAAAGACAGTAAAATTGCCAAATAGAGCGTCACCAAATTCAAACGCATATTATCGCGAACTAATCTCAATAAAATCTGTGTTTTACCAGTCAGATAATGGCCAAAACTATTCACAACACGTTTGTTAAGTATTCTACAAATGCTACTATTTGACGAAAGCATCTGATAGCCTTATTCTAATATTCGTATCTTTCCCAGAATCTGAGAGTGAATGAAACAATAGACTTGGGTGTTTTTGCTTAGTTAGCCAAATAACTATACGGTCATATTCACCTTAAATCTTCGGCAAAACTGGTTTAAGGGTCCAACACTCCACGAGTGTTGGTGTGTAATACCCACTTTATTGCCCTGGCTGGGGGCCTTAGAGTCATTTAAGGCCACCACAGGATAGTCCGGTTAAGCAGTAACCAGCCTTAGTGTGCTGAAATGCGAGAGGTCATCGTCAAAAAAAAAAAAAA
>NDFZ01003910.1:11730-41437 GCA_002192655.3 Mamestra configurata
CATTTTTTTTTCATTACGTATCTCATTTTCTTTGTGTGGGTACCTACTTAAACATAATTTCTTTAAAATCAGCATAACTATTCAAATTAAACACTAAACTATACGCGTGTCCGTCCACCTATCAATCAAGCTACATCCAAACTAACTCAGTGTCAAAGCACTCCACAAGAGATATGTGGCATCACTTGCTAAGCACCTCACGAACACCGGGTCCGACGGTCCTGCCATCTCTCGGGCCCTAAACGAATTAACATTCAATTATTCACATCTCTACTGCCCAGTAACCCCCCTCCTCCTTCCCTTCGGCCCGCGACTTGCGTATGCGCCTAATTGGGACGCTTTTCCGTTCGGAGAAAGCGAGCGATCGAGTGGAAACCATTTTTGGGCGAGCAATTGATCGATTTCGTATCGAGATTTCGTTTTATCGTGTGACGTCGTTCGAAGGTACAATGGGATCTCTGTTGGCTGTTTGTTGTGTGTTAAGTGCACTCGAGATTAAGTGCATAGTAATAGGGGAATAGTTCTGAGTGTGTACACAGTTTAGATTTGACGTAGATTGGAAGAAAATGCCGGGGCTAAATCGCAATATACATAGCCTATACCAATTTCAAAAACATATACCGCTTAACAAATTACATTCAAGTCTAAAAACATTTTATTCAAACGTTTGCATCTTCAAAAGCCTTCTTATAATTCTATTTTTAGAACATAATTCCATTACAACAAAAGATAAGCGCAATGATATTTGTTACAACACTAATTGGATAACCTCTAATCTGCAACATAAATGTCAAAAAACGTCTTCAACTAATTATTGAAACAAGAAACCAGAAACAGACACCCGACCTTAGTTTTGTTAACATCGACATATTTTATTCATAAATTTCCAACTGCGCCAAATATTTCTATTTTCTTGGAAACATACGTTAGATATTAATAAACACATTAATGATGAATTTGATACCTCGCCCGTTCTAATAACAAGTCAGTAATTAAATCGTCCACTTCCTCTGAAATGAAAACAAAGACAATTCTTAATGAAGAAAGATATTCTGTAAAATTACTGATTTAGAATTACTTAGTAACAATTATACATCAACACAAATTATGGTTTTTCTTCATGGACACTAACTAAAACAGAGACCCCCAATCATCATAACTATCATGTCAGCTTGGAATCATCCACTGTTTGACATGGGCCTCCTAGGCGTGAGGCCCAAATTCGTCCATTGTATCCCAGAAAATCCTTTGCAAAAAAGTCCCAGTGATTTTAAGTTCAGGAGGATGATGAAATGAAATAAAACCTATAAAATGTAACCTTCCAGGTAAGGGCGTTCCCTCAGAAAAAGTTTTAGATACAACACTTCTTTAATTTATGGCGCACTTAACCTTCAACTGGGACCTTACCAAACCATCCCACCAAACCAACAATCCCATACATTTTTGACATTTTGTGGCCGTTGCGACGCTAATATTGATAGATTGGCACTTGTCTAGAGCCTCAGGTCCCAGCCAAACGTCCCAGTAACCAACAGAAGAATACCGTCCTATAAAATATTGAAGGCAGACACCACCGTGGCATCATAACTGCACCGTTACTGCGGAAGGCTCGCTCCTGACTTGCATTAATCAGGACGCCATCTTAAAACCATAAAGTATAAACAGTACGGCCACGGAGTGATGATGAGGTATCAAGTTGATGTTTTGTTGATTTTATTCATGTTTGTTTTACTTCATTCATGCGTTTTAGAAATGTGTTGATGATAATGGAAAATTTTGTGTAGGAGAGCTTTTTGCCAAGTCTTCTACTACTGCCGGTTTAAGAGACGTAAGCACCTTTCTACCAATGACAAATTGCTTTCACAAATAGAAAGTATCTCAACCAAAATGTCGTACGAATTGCATAAACCCATAATTAAGTTTCCCCCAAGATCTGAAACGAGTACAGCGCTAACAAACGGACAAAATGAACGACCGCGCACCACATTATCAATTTCTAGACAATAGCTGTCTCAGTTGTCACAGACAAACTTAACTTTACCGCCAGGGAAGCCTAACTAGACCACAATACCGTGCAAAATACTCCAATTTCCCAGCAAAACAACAGTTGCGAAAGCAAACCCGTATGGTCAGGTAATTGCCGATGGCGACACCATAAGTGACGGCTTGGAGATACTACATGGTGTAATTCAGTACCGTTGAGGCCCATTGGAGTGTTGAAGAAAGCAGCGGTACTGTGCGACGTCCCCGACATATCAATCAAATAGCTTATAATATGCGCCGCCCACCGTTAGAAAGACAACCATCTTATTATGCAGACAATAAGAGTTATTGTCGTGCAACTTCGGCTCACTTCGGGACACTTCGGGATGGCGATAGGTCGATTTAAATTCCGAATAAGCGGGAAGGAGGAAGTCACGGTGCGCCAGCGCTTCTATGTCACACCTTTTCTCCGTATATGAAGTTATTGAACTCGACTGTACGTTGAATTCGGATGGTGTTTTTTCCGTGATTGTACTATTTTGATGACCCTTACACGTGTTACTGGACGTTGAATATTAATTTATAATTCGTGTTGGTTATCCGGTGCTCGGTGGAGAATATTTGTTTTCGCCAAGGAGCCTGAAGGCGGACGTTTAGACGAAATGCTCGGGCCTAGTAATAAAAGATTTATCAAAGCTCCGAGAGCGGAGATCTATGATGCTTTAAATACAGCTTTTGTAACTGAAATACTAACTGTAACCGCTGAACGCAATACCAACGTAGTACGTATTAAAGGCGGCTTTAGCAGGAACCGTCTGATTAACGTAACACATCTGACGCTGCTGAAGGTTTTATGGAATTCGTTGAGATCACTCCACCTTCCCTAAATGCAATTAAAACCCCATAGAATCTACGGTCCTGCCCACAAACGTCACCGGAATTTGCATATGATTCAATAATAGTAACTTTTCCTGACCAACGCTGACCGAAATCCAATCCACCTTATTAGGTTCTCTCGCGTCATTTTCCCTGTTATAGTTGGTACATTACAGATTAAGTCCATTTATTGACAATAAGCCATAATTTTATTGGTTCGTTGAACGCGTGCTGCCAAAAGCGTGCATTTAGCGCATTTCAGAGCGTTACCGAGAATAAATACGTTTTCAATTTCGACATATTTGCGACTAAACTTCACTCTTGTTTTCCTCGTACATGTTGCGTAAAATATGGCTGTTGTTACACCGTCACGAGTGGAAATTAATTGGTGTTATACAGATACACCAATATATTTCCAGTCGCGACGGTGTAACACGGTGTAACGGAAAATTTTGTCCACCATTGAATGACAGTTGTTCATTCAGTGGTGTTCAAAATT
Organism: Mamestra configurata; assembly: GCA_002192655.3. Lineage (NCBI taxonomy): Eukaryota > Metazoa > Arthropoda > Insecta > Lepidoptera > Noctuidae > Mamestra > Mamestra configurata. The sequence goes on from NDFZ01003910.1 coordinate 15,089, forward strand.
TTCCGAGTCTCTGAATTCACAGGCTGCCTCTCATTTATGACCATTGTTGTAAGTAATTCTAGACCACCACAAACACATTCATGAAACACAATCAGAACAGCTTTTAGTATTAGAAGGTGCCATCTGCTTCAAGAGTTACCAATGGTCACAAAATCAACGAACCATCCAGAACCAGAAGGATCACAACCAACTTACAAGCTACACTCTGGTGTGACATTCAGCCACAGTGCACTCACGCATCAAGTTACTTACAAGATTGCGTGAAATGATTATTGCTAAGAAAACCCGACACGATACATATGCTTGTTCATGAGTTCTTCAAAAGCTTGCTATGAGAACCGAGCAGCGTTATGTTGAGAAAAAGGTGTTATGCAAATGCAGTCTTGCTACTCATGACCATGATAAAGATCTAGACTACTACTGCAGAGATTCTAGTGTTAGAACTTAGAAATGCTCTCTTACTAACCTAGGAACATGTAGAATTTGTGGCACACAAAGTGTTTTTAATTCATACCTAGGTACTGGATACGGGCTGCTATTGAACTTTTATCTCTTAGAAAAGCCATAGAAAACATTAAACTCCAGGTTTGCCTCAGAAAAGCGCTTAAACAAACTACAGTTTAAGAATAGTAAAATTCCTGTCTTTTTTTTCTCATTATAAAGCAGATATTTGCCTGATAAAGCTCGAAACGCCCACTCCACCGTCCTCTTGGTTGGGGCAGTCTGTCTCCCTAGGGGAAAATCTCATGGGCGTAGCCAGGGGGTTAAAATAGGGGTGCAAATCTCCCTCCCCGAAATAACAGATCCCGGAAAATTTGCAAACGAAACTCGCCTTTATGGAGGGTGTATACATCCCGAACTCTTGATAGAGGTGCGCCTAAAATGTTCTGCTCATTTTTCAGTGTAAGAAAAACATAGTGATATCAACATTTTCTGTGTAATTCGAGTCTCAGCGGATGTGTTTATCTAAATACGCGTGATATATGACTTATGAATGTAATTTAGGTGAATGCGCACAAAACTTGGAAGGTAGGTGTCGAATTTTGTATTTACGTCATGGAAAACTGTTTTTGTTTTGCATCCTTTCAATTTTTAGACAGAATTTAGAATTTTAAATACTCTCTTGTAAACACGACTCACACAATACATCATTATATGTCAATTTCACATTTTAAATAAGTTCTAGTGATATAAAACCAGGAAAATAAGTTCCTAAAGCTAACTGTAAGTCCTATAAATAGAGACCATATTTCATTAACACATGAAAACGGATGATATTCCGTCTAACGCTGAACCTTCTATATTTAAAACCATACTTTTCCTCTCACTCAAAACGCGGTAAATGAAAATTATAATTATATAATTTACACCTTATTTGGTAGTGCACTGATTGATTAGTAATCTCGTATGTAGGCTACTGACGTACGATGAGTCAGGTACATTGTCCTGTTCGGGAATTACTGTAAGCGTCATACACCTCGTTCCTCTTTTTGCTAAACATTCATTGAAGAGCTGTAGACCTGACATGTCGGGAACAGAATAAAGTGGTACCTAATATTATCTGTGGAAAATAGTGTTGCCATGTAGTGAATGTGTTGTTGTATTATATTTAAATAATAGTGATAAAATAAAATGTGTTTGTTAAAATATTTATACATTGATGGAATCATTCGTCTGGGTAGGTACTACGCAGTTCTTATTATTGTGAGTAGAATTAAGTGATAGCTAAGAGTATCATAATAATAAGTAGATGATTCAGTGTGTTTTGTTTCAAATCAAGTAGGGAATAAAATTCTTAGTGACTAACCTACCTCAAGAATCTTAAACGATAATATCAAATTGTGTTTTATGCGATTATAGGCCTAAGTGACCGGTTATTGTTGAGATGGCAAGGCAAAATTAACTAAAATTTAAGAAATAAGGGATTTAATCATGTTGAATCGTCGTCTATCATATCTCCTAATCAAAGACAGTAAAATTGCCAAATAGAGCGTCACCAAATTCAAACGCATATTATCGCGAACTAATCTCAATAAAATCTGTGTTTTACCAGTCAGATAATGGCCAAAACTATTCACAACACGTTTGTTAAGTATTCTACAAATGCTACTATTTGACGAAAGCATCTGATAGCCTTATTCTAATATTCGTATCTTCCCAGAATCTGAGAGTGAATGAAACAATAGACTTGGGTGTTTTTGCTTAGCTAGCCAAATAACTATACGGTCATATTCACCTTAAATCTTCGGCAAAACTGGTTTAAGGGTCCAACNCAGCATCTGATAGCCTTATTCTAATATTCGTATCTTTCCCAGAATCTGAGAGTGAATGAAACAATAGACTTGGGTGTTTTTGCTTAGTTAGCCAAATAACTATACGGTCATATTCACCTTAAATCTTCGGCAAAACTGGTTTAAGGGTCCAACACTCCACGAGTGTTGGTGTGTAATACCCACTTTATTTTGGGCAGAATTAAATTTTTCATTTAACGACAGGAATATTTAAAAGCATTTACTTCCTCTGTTGTTGTATTGTATAATTCCAATAGGTTTAAATTTATGTATAAATCAAAACGACTATATTTTTCCTTCTAATACTATCTCGGCTTTCAAATAAATGACTCCATTCACACAGTCTTCTCAATATTTTATAATAATGGTGGTGTTTAGTGCTCTAAAAAATTTAGAATTCCAAAATCAATGGAGCGTGAAGCTTATGGAATTACCCGCCAAATATATTTATTTATTCACAGCACGTCCCTAAAGTATCTCACAATCGCTACTTTTCACAAAACAACGATCTGATAGCGTTTACGTGACTCAGCCGCTTGCCAACCATACACACTCCTCTAGCTATACCCCACTAGGTGTCAGTCTTATTGATTTTTGTGCCCTATAGCCTCAGCGAGGCTCACTGGACTGGTAACAAGGGAAAATACGCTTTATGTCGTAGCACCTGGAACGATTTTTAGATCGAAGTTACGGTTCATTTTAAAACAAAAGATAGTGTGAATCATCCGTCGAGAACTTTGTTGTGGTTTGAGAATTTTAGGGATGGAAACTGATGTTCGATTTTGATACGTATTGTACTAGGTTTAAAGTTGATTGTATAAAAATAAAGTTAGCAAAAGCTTTTTAGGTTTCAATTTGCTTCGATGATTCGCTATTTCGGTGAGGTAAACTATAGTTTATGATTAGATCGAGAAGATAGCATTTGTTTGCGCATCGGTTACTGCAAAACAAAGCAACGCCACCTGTTATCGAGTAGCAATAAACAAAAACATATAAGCTAATACATTAAAAAATCTATTAGCAAATTGCAGCTAGAATCGATTCCAATGATGAAAATTATATCAGATTATTATTATTCTAAATGGCGACCTCGCACAAGTGAATTGCCTGACTCATCTATTGTCGACTTTTCTTGGAATTGTAAGAAAGCGCCGCGCGTTATTCAAACATACAATCCGTAATCAATTGTAACATGTACTCTTTTGTTACAGAAATCAAAACAGAGGAGGTCATCAGTGAAGCTAAAATCGAGGCCGACGAAGAAATGGACGCCGTTCAAATTGATACGCAGGAGCTGCGCGTCACTAGGACGACGAGCATCGACAGCGACAACCGATCTGACAGGAGCGAGGAAGAAGAATTGAGGAGAGCGCGCAAACGTGCCGCGTCCTCGTCGCCATCTCCCATCCCCATGGACAAAAGAACAGCAAGGTTCGAGTGCCCCAAGTGCCGGCAGCGATTCGACTCGATCAACGCTTTCGACATCCACCGATTCACTGCGCACAGTGACGACACTAAGACTGGCTTCGACGATCTCACCTTCGTCGATTTCTCAAGCAAAAAGTTCCCTGAAATCGCCAGAGGAGTCTGCGAGAGAAACCCTCACGTGTCAGTAACAGACCAGCGTTACAGATGTGACATGTGCTGCAGAGACTTCCCTTGTGGACAAGCTTTGGACATTCACAGGAAATCGTGCCTCACTGCCACCCGGATCCCCAGCCCTGAAAGAGATCGCAGGGAGGATTTCTTTGCCAAATTGGACCTTAGAAACAGGTCGTTCGGCATTCCCGGCACGTTGACACCGCCAATGGACAGATTCACTCCTAAGTTTGATGATAATCATCTTACCAATGGCATTAGACACATCGATGCCGCTCGCGACTTGGCAGATATTCAATCGATATTAAACGTCACGTCAGCTGGCGGCCTTTTAGAGAGGCTCACTGGCACGAGAGTATCTTTGGAAAGTTCGGTTCTAACCCCTCCTGACACCATTATCAAGGACAGAGATCAAGAGGAAACCCAAGACAATTTCGCAGCGGAGTTCAGACGCATGAAGTTGCGCGGAGAGTTCCCTTGTAGGTTGTGCCCTGCCAAGTTCCCTAACCTTAGAGCTTTGAAGGGACACAATAGAGTGCACTTGAGCGGAACAGGCCCGGGACCTTATCAGTGTAACATGTGCCCCCATGCCTCTTTAGATAAGGCTGCGTTAGTACGTCACATGCGTACACATAACGGTGATAGACCGTATGAATGCGCCGTGTGTAATTACGCTTTTACTACCAAAGCCAACTGTGAACGTCACTTAAGGAATAGGCACGCTAAAGTAACAAGAGAAGATGTGAAACGCTCAATAATCTACCATCCGTCTGAAGATCCTAATAACGATGAAGTGAACTCTAAACTTGCAAGAGATGAAGTGAAAAGATCTCTCGCTTTCCACACCCCTGACATTGATAGGCGAAACGAAAGTTCGGGACGCGATACGCCCCTGACGCACTTTACTCCAAGTTTCATTACTGATAGACACCCAGTTACTAACTTAACAACCAAACCATTACCATTGCCATTACCTGAGTCGCCTCTACCTCTGCCTATGCCAAGAGACGTAGAACAACCTCAACCTCGAATTAAAGTGAAGGGTATTGGCCAGCTAACGCAAATACCTGAGTTTAGACCACCTGAAATCACGTACAAGCAAAATGACATTTCACACGATTCGTACGATGAAGAAGCTCCGGTAGACTTGAGCACGAGTGACAATAATAGTTGTGATGTTCTTGATCTCAGTAAGAAGAAACGTGACACCGATTCAGAGGAGCCTAAAGCACCACCACGTCCCTCTTTTGAGCCTGACGCAGCAAGCGTCGCCGCTTCAGCCTACGAAAAGACAAGATTCCTCTTAGCTTCACAAAGACTGTTTGAAAACTCTCTTCCTAAAATCGATCCAGCGTACTATGCCACCCAGCTATCGCAGCTGTACGCCGGAACAGTCCCTGGAATCCCTGGGTTACCTTTGCCACCATCCTTTCCTATCGCCCCTTACTTACTTCAACCTTCGTTTTTTCCTCACCCAACTGATTCCCAGGAACTTGCCGAAATAAAACAACACATACAAAAAGAAATAATTCGTGGGTTGAGCATGTCTGGAGGCAGACTTGTTCCAAATGACCAGGATAGCCAGCCTAAAATTGAGCCCGAGGAAGAGGAACAGAAACCACCGCCATCGGTCTCTCCGATACCTTCGCCACACTCTGAATCTCCACGCCCACCTATGAATAACCCTCTCGTCCCGCAGACGGACTCCGTGAAGATGGTCATAAAAAACGGTGTTCTGATGCCGAAGCAAAAACAGAGGAGGTATAGAACGGAAAGACCGTTTTCTTGCTCTCAATGCTCAGCGCGGTTTACGCTCCGATCTAATATGGAACGTCACGTGAAGCAGCAACATCCTCAGCACTGGAGTGTGAGGCGACCGTCGCCGCGGGCGCCCCCACCTTACCCGACACCCGACTCACTGACTGATCGCATGAAATTCGCGTTGCTAGCTCGCCATCTTGAAAGGCCCTTACAACAATCTGAACGTTCGCCCGTACGACGAGATTCTGATGAAGTAGCCGACAATGAGGAAGATGAAGAAGATGCCCTAGTAATAGACGAGGAGCCAGACCAGGACAAGGCAGAAGACCATACGGCGGCGCGCCGTGCTGCAGCTGAGATCCTAATGGCTACGTGCCAACAGGAAATGACTAAGGATTTCGACCTTAAAATCGCCGGGAACTTGATCAACAAGCCGGTTCCTATTACCAATGATAAGACTGAGTCTGGAACTCAAGAGCCACTGCCCATCCCGGTGGTGCCTACTCGCAGCGATGAGGAAGAAGATGAAGAGGGTCTAGTCGCCTCCACTAGCGAGGGAAACAATTCTGGCAGCGATGAAAATAAGTAAGTTGAACACATAAATCATATGTACATCAAAATTGAAGTACCTATTTGATAAATTATAGCCACTTTATAAACCACGAAAAATGCTCTATTATTAACGTAAATATAACTTTACTTTCAGATCGGAAACAGACACAGCACTACCTCCAAAGAAGAAATCAGCGTACAGCCTAGCACCTAACCGAGTATCCTGCCCCTACTGCCATCGCAAGTTCCCCTGGTCGTCATCCCTCCGTCGCCACGTCCTGACACACACCGGACAGAAACCCTTCAAGTGCCCACACTGCACCCTCCTTTTCACCACAAAGTCTAATTGCGACCGCCATCTATTGAGGAAACACGGAGGTTCGGCCAGAGCTATCCTGGCTGAGCCAATCCCTGACACAGTATCCCCACCGCAGCCTGTTAACGACACCAGAGCAGTGCCGGAGAGGCCTTATAAATGCGCTTCATGTCCGACAAGCACCTTTTCATCCCTTGAAAATTTAAAGAAGCACATGTCTTCAAGACATGGGGCTGACTCTCAACCCGGCTCCCCAAATCCTGAGATCGTGGAAGAGACACATGAAGGTGGTCTAGTCTTCAAATGCCACCTGTGCGAGGCGTCTTTTGGAGACAGAAGTGGAGCCCTATCGCACTTGGCGCAGGGTCATACGGCAGAATATGAGCAGCTGGTCAGTAAGGGAGCTTTGGAGGCCGCTAGTGACAAGAGTGAAAGTGCTGATGACGATGAGAGGGGCAAGTTTCCTGACCATGCTAACAGAAAGGTGAGATTTAAAAAAGACTTCAAAAATAATCCAAACTATTGTCAATCCTTTTGAGTATCTAACACGACGTTCCCAAAACCCTTCTACAATGTTTTTCTTCTTTTTAGGTCGTCTGCGCCTTTTGTATCCGTCGCTTCTGGTCTGCAGAAGACCTCCGTCGCCACATGAGGACTCACTCAGGAGAGAGGCCATTCGCTTGTGACCTGTGCCGACGGCGTTTCACCTTGAAACACAGCATGCTGCGCCACCGCAAGAAGCATCGGGAAGAGATCACTGATGATGAGGAAGCTTCTCCGCCAAACACGCCGCTTGAAGATGCTGTGACCAATGGGTGAGTAAAGTATCCTGTAAATGAGTAATGTCTTAAAAATTGCTAGAAAAAACTACTTTCGAAAACTGCATTAACTGCCCAAAAGCTAAAAGCATTTGCAAACTCTCGAAAACTATAAACTAATTTCTCTCGTCTTTTCAGATACCGCTATCAAGACGACGACGGCTCTGGCAACGAGATTCCTAGCAACGTCAATAACAACAACTCTCCTCCCTCCGCTCCGTACGAAAAGAAGCTCAAACTGGACATGACATCGCGCAAATATTCCTCCGAGGCCGAAAATGACCCAGAGAACAGCGATCTCATCGGCAAATTGCTCGGAATTCCCGACAAAACCATCAACAAGCTACTCTCCTCCGCAGACGAGGCCGCGAAAATTCTCGGCGTGAATAAATGAGAGTACGCTATAGTCCTCGTGACGCCCGCTAGGCTCATCCTAGCACCGCGGGGACTAAAGATACCAACGCAAATTCAAGCGTCCAAAGCTAATGAAAACGGTACAACGCCATCTAGCAACGAGTAGACGTAACATAACTGTATGTTTACGCAAAGGTCATAAATATTATTTCTAATATTTTTAAAACGGAATGTATCCAAAGTAAAGCTTCAACGAATGTATATTTTATAACAACGCCATCTAGCAACGAGTAGAAGCATTAAGTGCTGCCATTTTGGTAAAGGTCACTTCAATGCAATAGTGTGTAAATATTTGCTAGTTTAACTAGGTGCCTTTAGCTGCCTTAATTTAAAGTATAAACCGTCCTATAATGCCTTACTGTAACTATTTTAAAGCTTAAACACGTGGGTAATTAACAACGAAGGTTTCTTAGTGCCAGTTCTTAAAAGTACACTGTATATTTGTAGTTAGTACGTAATCAGCTCTTATATTTTAGTATCTAACATAGGTGGTGTGAGCCAGTTTTAAGTACTATATGTACAGTAGGTACCTAGTAGAGTCACTTTGAGATCGTGAACTTTCGTTGTCTTTTTGGGTCAAAAAAAATATTAAGTCTCTTAGTCCTGGCTGTATTTTAGGATTCTGATGACTGAACGAAATAGCTACACTTATTTGAGTATTAACCATTCTGTTACAAAATTCCAAACATATTGTTCTCTAGAGATTCTGTTTTGTTATTTCTAAAAGACAACAAAAACACTGATCGTCAATGACTTGACCTCACTCTATATTTATAATGCACAGTTTTAGCTGATAATAATCTGTCGATGAACTACGAGCCTATGAATTTTGCATTTCCATCTAGTCGGGTACTATTTTCATACCTTTTCATGTACTATAAAACACCCATTTTAGTAATAAAGTTCAGCCAAAAAAACTTATATTTCGCAAACCTAAAATTGATCTAGTCAACTCGGTAATGTTTTTCTTATTCTAAGCTATAATACCAAAATATCAAGTTTACATTCTCTTACAGTTTAGATTTGATTCTAAGATTTAAAGTTAAACCTCCAATTGTACTACCAATGAATAGTTTTAAGCATCTATTACAATGGTTTACATAAATAATTATGATATAGAAATAGTGTATATTCTGTAGACTTTCTGTCGAAAATAATATATCTTTACTATAATATTTTCTTGAATATTTCAGCCTATCTTTATACTGCTAAGCTCTATTTCTTTCTTTAGATATACTGGGTAATTACCTATTTTATACTTAAGGATTGTACATAGCATTTTATCTCAAGGGGCAAAAGCCAGTCTTAAATGCTAATCTAGTGTTAGGGTAAAACCTTAAGTAGGAACTTTAGAACTTTTCTACGACCTTAATTTCTTAAAACGTGAATTAATTTATAAATGACATTTTGTTTGCTCAAATTCATGGCATTTGTTTACTGACCAAGACTAGACGTTAGAATAAATTTTAAGGAAAAAGGTTAAGATCTCCTAGGTATACTTATAACTTTATATACATTACATTCTGAATATTATGTTACGTTTCTGACCGATGGCTAGTGGTGGACACCCGTTAACCATTTTGGAAACCAATTTTATTGGAATTAAGATTTCTCTGGTGTGCTTTCAAAAAATTATTCGAGTTTTTTTTTGTATATTATTATTTTATCGGTAAAATATCGGTGCAGCAATATTATTATTTTTTTGTAAAGGTTATAAACCTTTTAGGGTAGTTATAAGATTTACAGTCTCCATTGTGGATCGACAAATCATACGCTAGAATATACCTAAGTTCGAATGTGCTTTGTATATTTGTAACGCTACTATATACCAAATATATTTTAATAGTAGTACTATTTTAAGGTTTAATATAATAATTAATATTATATGAATTTAATAATATACTTACGCTCCTTTTAGAGCACTTCGTATAGAAGTCAGTTTTAAGCAATATTTGTGTAAATGCTGGGGTTTGTTCATGAGGGAAACAAAGTCGTTGACGTAGGTACTATCGAAAGTAAAACCTGAAGATAGTTGCGTGCATAAATGCATGAGAACCCTACGAGTTTAAACAAGGGCTTTGATTCAATCAAGAAAAACCCCAAATAGACTTTGTATTTACTCTTAAATAATTCAAAGATAGAAGTGACTTTTCTTAAATTATAATATTCGTTTAAAACTAAATGTATACCAAAGTAAGTTTTATTGTATAAGTGTATGTAACTGAATCCTGCTTCATGTCAATTATAGTTAGAAAAAAGCGAATGATTTTGATATTTGTAATTATATTTATTTAGATTTATTGTTGTATAATTTGCTTCGTCCAGTAGGCCAGTAGGTATGAGTTGCTGTTTTTATAACATTAAAAAAGATAATGTTACATAATTATAATTATTATATAGGTAGTAATCTCGTACTTACTAGTAAAAGTAATGTATTAGTTTATAAGGATATTGTGGCAACACCGCTTGGCCTTTTAAATGTAGTGTTCGTGTGTTTTAAAATATGCTCTCGTAATAAGTAAGTTAAAAGTAAAATTTACCATTATTACGCATGATTTTAATAGTAATAATCATACAATTATTATACTTATAATAAGATGTTACGATTCACCTTTTGCCTCTCTTTCTTTATGCAATATGAGTGTCGTTTTAAAAACGGTTTTTTGTCAAATAAATAATGGTGTATTATTAAATAAACAAAATCTTTTATTTAAACCCTATGTTTTGTTTTTACGTACCTACTCGACTTTAATAATAACATAATAAAAAAAACATATATTTAATACTTATATAAATATTAATTTAACAAATGGACAAGCGCATGTCAACTGCTATGATTGGNCACATAATAAAAAAAACATATAGGTATTTAATACTTATATAAATATTAATTTAACAAATGGACAAGCGCATGTCAACTGCTATGATTGGTTGACTAACATAATAATAATACATGGCTACAATTTAAATGCGTACCAAGTAAAATATGTTGACTTTAAATAAAATAAACCCACTCTATACCGAGGTGCGTAAAGAACGTTTTAAAGTTCCAAAATAATTATACTCCGGGCTCCGACTTCGCCTTTTGGTGAGCATTTATCCATTCTGGCAGGTATTTCGAATATTTTGGTAGTTAAAATAGGTACTTTTCTGGAAGGCGTTTAAACACAAGCCATAAAATATTTTACTCCTTGAGACGTAACTAATATAAGTCACCGTTTGTCTCAAAGTCTATGTTTTCATTCTGCATAATTTATACTTTCGAACCTTTTCCATTCTATTAAAATGCAAATTATTCCTATCATTGAAAACTTTTGATTTCAGGAAATAAACCCAAATAATATAGGTACTAACACAAGAAACTACCAACACAAGAATTGTTGTTCTGAAGAGCCGCTAGATGGCCTAAGCTGTTATCAAGCTGATTATGCTACTACTCGGCCCGAGATGGCGCTTATCGAATATAGCATAGCGAATCTTATCATTGGATTGAATTATACTAGTCAACCATCTCCACTTTTTCATGGATATTTCAAGTTTATTATGAAATATTTTTCGTAAAACTTTTAATTTAAAATGTTCATAATTCCTTCTTGAGGTTAAAATCATCTAAGTCATATATTGAATGAACGCATCTCAACTCAACGTTTAGAATGAACGATGGCCAATGAATGATTGGGGATACCATTTTAGGAATTTACCCACAAAAACTGTAATTATTAACTAATCAAAAGATTTTATAAACACAAAATATGGCATAAATTAAGTTTATAGAATTATTTCTATAAACTTAATTTAATAGTTAATTGATTGCACGATTGATAAATCGACGCTAAAATAAATAAAATAATACTACATCAGACTCGGAAACTGTTTTAATTGGCAAATCCTTTCTTTATGTTAAATTTCTTGTCTGTTAAATGAAAAGTACAACAAACACGTCCCAGTGGACACGAGTATTGGTCTGTGATACTGATTAGTTTAAATTAAATTACTTTTTTAGTCTTTATTTATTTAGGGGCATTTGTCTCCATGGACATGAGAGCCCCGACGTAATCTAAACTAAATTAAATTCTTAATTTATAAAAGAAAGGACAAGAGTCACTGGTGCGAAATAATATTTTCAAGAATCGATTTTGCTGCGTCAAATGTTGGTTCTACTAATACGCTTAGGAATGCGCCTTGATCATATTTTTTATATTCAATTTGTGCATCAATGCCCTCCCATTCCGGACTTACCACACTCTACAGGAATGTGTTGTACATCATCTAACTTATCACACAAAATACTCTAAAGCACAGACTACACCGCCAGCTAGCGAGCGAGGTGAAACGACGCTCGCTCGGCTCGCTTGCTCGCTCGCTCACTCACTATACTCTATCCGTTTAGGTAGTTAACTAAAGGTAAACAATCTTGATGTGTCTTTTTACACAAATTCATATGAAACAAATAAACTACTTTTCAAACTTATGGTTCAATTGATTTAGTATTCGTTACTGTTGTATTTACTTTTATTTTTTTTATTTTTAAACTGAGTTTTTAAGTAAAAAGTTACATCAAGATTGTTTACCTTTAGTTAACTACCTAAACGGATAGAGTATAGCTGGCGGTGTGGCCTGGGCGACAGTTACATTGAAATCGTTAAATTTGGCTCAAGAGTTTCAACAATAATAAATCAAACTTTTTTCTGTTCCTAACAGGCAAAATATAATTATAGTTCTGGCAACCCTAACTAGGTGAATGAAGGAATTTTTAAGAAATAGAAAGAAGTCGCTAATTTATGCGAGACAGCGTCTTTATTTTGAGATTCAATTGCTTAACTTTTTGTGATAGTTTCGAAATAATACGCGGCGCCCTTGTACAACAATCCAAGTTGGTCTGCAGGGGCCAAAATTGAAAATAATTATTGTAACCAAGTGATCGTAGGTAAGCATCATTTCTATTGCAACTAGTGACGTAGGTAAACGATTTAAAGTGCACTATTTAATTGTGAAGGTATCATCTAAAAAACGTGATTAGAATAATGCTACCGACTCAAATTTTACGATAAATGTGAAAAGTGTGACGTTTTACGTACCTTTCAATAGTTTATTTGTGTATTTCAGTGCAATAAATTTCCGAAATGGGTGATCAACAATTCTTCCTCAAATGGAATGACTTCCAGACAAATATGGTGACATCTTTCAGGCATTTGAGGGATGAAAAAAGCTTTACAGACGTGAGTACGGCGAAATAACTTTATATTTGTGTACAAACAAACTGTTATAACCTAAATTGTTGTAGAAAACTTGCGTCCTCTGGTTTAATGTGCTAGAGACTATGATGCATTTTTAAATCTGTTACTGTCAACAAAACATCAAGGATATACATTCAGTAACCATACTTTTTCCCTTAGATGATCCTTTTGAGTGATTATTGAGATTTTGATTCTTTAAATCTCTTCTGCCCGGCCCGTCTCACTCAAAGACAAGTGAAACTAAGTTGTATTAGGATTTTTCAGTCTTGAATCTTAGTTATTATAAATATTATCCAAGTTGTGCTAATCTTATATTAAGTTTGAATAATAAAATAAAAATTTTCATATGAATCAATACCTTTTTGTTCTGAAATCAGTATAGCACACTTGGTTTTAACACATGAACTATGTTGTGCATAGATCAGAATTTCAATTTAATTGGAGAAAACCTGTATTTGTTTATTAATGTAGGGTCTACCTGTTTTATTGACTTAATTAATATCTTTATTTTAATAATCTCAAACTATTTGTTGCAGTGGTTCTAATAAAATATTACCAGGCAGGTTTATGTAACTAATTTAAATCAATATTTCAGGTGACGCTAGCATGCGAGGGCCAGACGTGTAAGGCACATAAAATGGTCCTGTCTGCTTGTAGTCCCTACTTCAAAAGTTTATTAGAGGTGAGCTAATACAAGGTAGCAGTATCATGTTTTATGAAATAGTTTATTTGTATTGCTGAGCTGGATTTGAAAACTGTAAAAGTTGACGAAAGGCTGGAGATGAGTTGTCTCTTTGTCTTAAGAAATACTCAGCCCAAACTAAATTCTTTTTCATTAACTTAATTCTCTCTATATGTCTCAAATAAGCCAGAAGTATGAAATTGTTTGAATGTTTTGCCATACAAAAATCATGTTTGTAAAAGGTAAACCCAGTAAGTATATAGATGACATAAAAATTTAAAGATAGCTGAGTATCACCAAGTTGTGTTGTTGCTATCTTTTTTTATCAAAACTAGCGACTCGTCTTGGCTTTGCATGCATTCAAATTATACACACAAACATGCCTCTTTTATCTCTTTCAATTAGTTAAAAACTTATCAAAATCCTTTTCGTGGTGTCAAAGAAGTAAGCGGAGAGTCCAACAACAACTTTGTGTTGTACTATTTTGAGACACGCTGTCAAAGTCAAGTGTAGAAGCTAGTCTACACTAATACAGGAAAAGGTTTTTTTGTGTGTGTGTATGTTTGTAATGAATAAACTCAAAAACTACTGAACCGATTTGAATAATTCTTTCAGCAATGGATAGCTACATTATCAGCCAGTAACATAGGCTATATTTTATCCCCATACTCCCAGGGGAACGGGAACTACGGGGGTGAAAACGCGTGACGTCTGCTAGTTTCCTATAAATTGCTAGCTTATTAAAATTACTACAGCCTTACGGCTAAGTTGCGCCAAACCGCGCAGGGTTAAAGGCCAAACTTGCATTATTCACATGCACCCATTCCTTGCTGCAACTAGATGCAGCCTGTGTTTGAAGTTAATGGGAAGTAGGAGCATTCGTTATCTGGAACTATGTTGATAATACTTCCCTAAGAAAAGGAAATGGCACGAGAAAAATAGTTGTTATGGCACAGATGGAGTTAGGTCGGGTTACAGCCAAGCCTAAAGAATCGACAAACGTAAGTGGCAGTGGGCAGAGCATATTGCTCGGCGTACAGATAGTCGATGAAGCCGAAAGGTTCTGGAGGGTCGACCACGTACTATGGAAGTCTGCTTTAGAAGAGAGCTTCCCACTAGGTACCCCAATATGACCTATTGAAGGTCTGGGAAACCCTTGGATGCGAAACGCACAGGACCGGTCGATTTTTTGCGACTCGGGGCAGGCCCATGCTCAGCACTTACGGCTCAAAAGGATAACGGAAGAGCCTTATAATCTCAATAGCAACTTAAATAATTAAAAATAACTGAAATAGTAGGAAAGTGGCAAATTTTATTGAAGTATTTAATTTCAGTGTCAGTAAAACAGCATTACGGATACGAACTGTAAACATAATACCTTACGGAGGATGTTTTCTAAATCAGCTGGGAAAACGACACCCGCCAAATGTTGGCCGTAACGCCGAATTGACGGTTTTGCGGTGATTTCCTGTACAACCTAGTTTTANTCAGCCCAAACTAAATTCTTTTTCATTAACTTAATTCTCTCTATATGTCTCAAATAAGCCAGAAGTATGAAATTGTTTGAATGTTTTGCCATACAAAAATCATGTTTGTAAAAGGTAAACCCAGTAAGTATATAGATGACATAAAAATTTAAAGATAGCTCAGTATCACCAAGTTGTGTTGTTGCTATCTTTTTTTATCAAAACTAGCGACTCGTCTTGGCTTTGCATGCATTCAAATTATACACACAAACATGCCTCTTTTATCTCTTTCAATTAGTTAAAAACTTATCAAAATCCTTTTCATGGTGTCAAAGAAGTAAGCGGAGAGTCCAACAACAACTTTGCGTTGTACTATTTTGAGACACGCTGTCAAAGTCAAGTGTAGAAGCTAGTCTACACTAATACAGGAAAAGGTTTTTTTGTGTGTGTGTATGTTTGTAATGAATAAACTCAAAAACTACTGAACCGATTTGAATAATTCTTTCAGCAATGGATAGCTACATTATCAGCCAGTAACATAGGCTATATTTTATCCCCATACTCCCAGGGGAACGGGAACTACGGGGGTGAAAACGCGTGACGTCTGCTAGTTTCCTATAAATTGCTAGCTTATTAAAATTACTACAGCCTTACGGCTAAGTTGCGCCAAACCGCGCAGGGTTAAAGGCCAAACTTGCATTATTCACATGCACCCATTCCTTGCTGCAACTAGATGCAGCCTGTGTTTGAAGTTAATGGGAAGTAGGAGCATTCGTTATCTGGAACTATGTTGATAATACTTCCCTAAGAAAAGGAAATGGCACGAGAAAAATAGTTGTTATGGCACAGATGGAGTTAGGTCGGGTTACAGCCAAGCCTAAAGAATCGACAAACGTAAGTGGCAGTGGGCAGAGCATATTGCTCGGCGTACAGATAGTCGATGAAGCCGAAAGGTTCTGGAGGGTCGACCACGTACTATGGAAGTCTGCTTTAGAAGAGAGCTTCCCACTAGGTACCCCAATATGACCTGGTGAAGGTCTGGGAAACCCTTGGATGCGAAACGCACAGGACCGGTCGATTTTTTGCGACTCGGGGCAGGCCCATGCTCAGCACTTACGGCTCAAAAGGATAACGGAAGAGCCTTATAATCTCAATAGCAACTTAAATAATTAAAAATAACTGAAATAGTAGGAAAGTGGCAAATTTTATTGAAGTATTTAATTTCAGTGTCAGTAAAACAGCATTACGGATACGAACTGTAAACATAATACCTTACGGAGGATGTTTTCTAAATCAGCTGGGAAAACGACACCCGCCAAATGTTGGCCGTAACGCCGAATTGACGGTTTTGCGGTGATTTCCTGTACAACCTAGTTTTATTTTGTGATTGACTGCAAGGCGCCTGCCAGCGTTTTTTTGCTTGCTGACTTGAATCTGTATTTTTAATAATCATATTGTATTGACAACAAACAGATAGGTAATACTGTTGGTCCAGTCTATCATTAATAAACTAAATTGTTCTTCGTATTTTAGTAATATTTTTTGACAATACATAGGTATATTGCTTTTAAAAAGTTTGAACGTTCTCCAGTTTGAGCTTTAAAATAAGTTATCGAAAAAATTAGAGATTCTTTAGTCACCATTTTTAAAAATCGATTAACGTTGTATTTGGCTAACAAACAGTTATAAATCATTACTATTTACTCGATAGATCGAACGACTATGTTTATAATAAATTCATTTTATTTCAAACATTGTGTCCATACATTATATAAAAATTAAAAGTAATTAAAAACACATCACATTTAAATAATCAACAATAAATTAAATATGTAAATTAAAATATTATACAAACAATTTATAACAAAATTAGACATACACAAAACAAATAATTAAAGCATGTCAATAAATACGAGGAGAGGCGCTAACATGAAGCTACATCCACCTCTTTATCAGGGACAGGTCCCACCGCTCGGACAACACCCTCAGGAGACTGAGATTCTTTATTATAATTTTTTTTATAATTATTAATTAAGATATTTTATTAAGTTTTAATTTTTAGTGATCTATGTTAGGTACATGTTCTTTTTGAGAAATTAATTTCTTTAAACCAAAGTTTCATCATTGCAAATTTCTTCCTTTAACTACCAACAGTAGCTGAAACGTTTCAACTACTATTAGAAGCTAATTTGACAGTTGGTTAAAGGTAGATACGTTATTGAGACCGGCCGTTAGTGAAGAAGGAATATGCAATGATCAAACTTAGGTTCAAAAAGCTCAAAATGAACATAAATAGTTCACGTTATTGACACCGGCCGTTAATTGTAAATGTACAGATAAGCACTTGTAGGCGGGGATCGAACCCGCTTTCCTTTACTCGCAACCGCACAGACAAGAGAGTCAAGTTGTCATTATAAATCCACTAGAAATGATAACTCAAGATAGATAATTTTCAGGACTAGATGGCTAGATGATGCCTCTTCTGCTTAGTCGTGCACTCTCGGCAGACCGGTCGTGGCCATGTCTCGGTCGATTCCTGCGCCACCGCTGTTCTCATGATGCGACACCATGTAGCTCTATGTTCGGCGGCGTGGGAGTTGTTTTTGTTGATGATGCCATCACCATCTTCCTGCCCTTATCCCAAGTTACTTGGGGTCGGTGTAACACGTTTCTTTCTTCCATTCTGTCCTGTCACCGTCAGGCTATCACTAATTATAATATCTTCGGACAACTCACACACGGTCATCCGATCCCAAATTAGGCAGAGCCTGTGCTATGGCAACCAGACAACTGATAAACATACTTAGATATTTCTAAATACATACATATTATAGACAAAATTACACCCAGACACAGAACAAATGATCATGCTCATCACACAAAGATTTGTCCTGGGTGGGAATCGAACCCACGACCTCCGGTTTAGCAGTCAGGGTCACTAACTACTCGACCGACAGGCCAGTCAAACTCTGTCACTAACACTAACTCCCTTTTCTTTCCTATCACTCCTCACACAATCCATTCATCTTTTCTTTGGTCTCCCTCTTCCTCTCCATCCATACACATGATGATTATGCCATAGAGAAGTAAAAATACCCTTGGATTTTTCAAACAAATCTTAGAGCATATTTGCAGTTCATCTCTAACATCCTAATGTTTCTCCAGGAGAATCCATCAAAGCACCCTATTATAATCCTGAAGGACGTGTCGTACCTGCATCTGCAAGCCATCCTTGAGTTCATGTACGCGGGCGAGGTGAATGTGTCGCAGGAGCAGCTCCCCGCGTTCCTCAAGACGGCTGCAAGGCTTAAGGTAAGCAGATATCGACGGTGAAGTGCCAATACCTCCTAACTGTAATTTTTCGAGACATTAATTTTTTACATATTTTAATTTACTGGCGCTTTTCCCATGTATTATGTGAAAGCTCCAAAGTGAATTTTTAGTTGCAATTACATTAAATGGCTACTAACTAATTCAATATACTAATTAATTTTCAACTTCTCAAGAAATATTTTTTTTCTTTCAGTTTGTGTAAATCATTGATTTCAGCAGTTAGGAGTTATTGGCACTTCGCCGTCGATATATCTTTTAAATAGTTATTAATTTAGACTCGATACATATATACATATTTGGCCGTGTGTGGGTTTATTATATTTTCATACATAACTAAATACCACAATCGACTGAAAGCCAATAACAAGTCATTGCTTTTAGATATTCCCTTTTGACGGTCTTCCTCTCTCGATTAGCACAATCACAGCTCAACGATTGGTTTCGCGATTTTCTTATAATGTTACCCCAGGTTTTCTTCCTGTAACATTGCTTCGTGCACACATACCCAAACAAACGACGAACAAACTAACTATAGGTACATACCCAAGCACAAAACCAAATCGTTGTGCTACAACCGGACCTGTGAATCGTAGTACAGCAGCGAATCCCTCAGCCACTCCAGAACATCCTCAAAGCATTATTAATAAACTAGCTGTTGCCCGCGATTTCGTACGCGCATATCCCGTTTTCTCCCGTTTCCGTAGAAATTTCGAGAATATTCTCTTAGCGCTCCCCTATACTCCCCAAAGAACCCTCATGCCAAATTTCAGCTTTCTACGACCAGTAGTTTCGGCTGTGCGTTGTCTGTCAGTCACTCAGTAACGGAAGAGGTTTATATAGGTACCTCCATATTGATTTGAATACGCTTAAAATTAGATGCTTTGGCTTTTCATATAAGATTGTGTTGGTAAACCCCACTTCTTCCCGAAGTACCACTTCGTTGGGTTTTTCTGAACACCTCAAGTTTGTTTTGTAAGTGCTATTTATGATACAAAGCAAACAAAAAAACTTGATTGTTGCCTTATTTTTTTTTACTATTCATCCTAGAAACATGAGATTGTCCAATTACCATTGACAGCAATTTTTTTTGCAAATCTGTTTTTTACCGTTCATTTATTTCACATACGTTTTATTAGCTTATTAAGGTTTTTTCACCTACCTATGTTTTAAGTACTTTATTGATTCGAGTGAGAATCGCCGCGTGGTTTTGACAGCATGTGTCCTTGGGGTTCATAAAGGGTAATAAGGGGCTTTACAGGGAGTTGCGCAGTACTTAATTTTATGCCTGTTAATGTTGCATTATTACCTGGAAAAGACCTAATAGTCAAACTACTGTTACGAATTTGAGTCCCAATAATTTTACTAATATGTCCAATTTGCATACATTCCAGGTTAAGGGCTTAGCTGAGCCCCCACCACAGATGCCCAGCATCAAGCGAGAAGGCTAGCCCTTATTTCAAGTGCCCTAAAGACTATAGTGAACTGTACGAGCGACACAATGTAACATTACTCACACCTAGACGTATACGATCCCGATGATGTTGGTTATTCACTCACACATTTGTTTTGGAGAGACTAGAAATATATAAAAACTAGCTTTTACTCGCGACTTTGTACACGCATATCCTGGTTTTTCCCATTCCCATAGGAATTTCGAAAAATCCTCTCTTAGTACTCCCCAAGGAACCTACATGCCAAATTTCAGCTTTCTACGACCAGTAGTTTCGGCTGTGCGTTGTCTGTCAGTGACTCAGTCAGTAACAGAAGATATGCCTATGTGTTAACGAAACGGTTCACCATACGGCCCATTGTCATAGATCCTAGACACCTAAATTAATCAATCAATCCTTTGACTTTTTCTCTATTTGAGGTCAGTCCGTCTGATAGCTTGAGACCACTTCCGATTTAACCTTTTTAACGCCAAAGCATAAACGCATCGGCGTGCCTCCGACGCCAAGCCACAAATTTACCATACTTTTTGTCACGTGTTTGTGACGTTTGGCGTACAGGGCACGCGCTTGCTTGTCACCTATAAGTGACAGTGGCGTTCAAAAGGTTAATCTAAAAAAAGCCTAAATAAAAGAGCACTGTTGGAATTTAAACGCTCGATTCAGCGCCAATAGTTGAAATTTCATCAGTGCTGCTATATTTAAGCTTTCAGTGTGTGCACAGGTGTTTTTAATGTTTTATGTATGTATGCCAAAACTTGATTTTTCAGTTTTGATACCCACATTCATAACTCAACACAATTAATGTTGACATGTTGAATAATAGATGGCATCGCTACNAACTAAGTTTTGGCATACATATGCCAAAACTTAATTTTTCAGTTTTGATACCCACATTCATAACTCAACACAATTAATGTTGACATGTTGAATAATAGATGGCATCGCTACAAACACTGATCAATTAGTAATATGAGAGTTATCGTAATTGAGAACTGACGACCATCTTGTTTTTGACATTGGCAAAATCTTCGAACTTTCTTTGATGGAGCTGTAGCCTTAAAAATTGAATTGAATTGTCAAATGCCCATATCATAATTGAAGCTAGTCCACAGTTTTTCTGACAGCTAAGTTAAGGTAATGCAGAATCCTTCATAGCCACTATGGGTTTACAATAGTGTACCCTTCAACATTATGGTTAGTGTAGCCTCTTTCTGTAAATAAGACACTTCTAATTTTCCCAATATCTAATTAGGCCTTTAGTGATTTTCTTGTATTTTTTGCAAGTTAAATTTGTGCCTTAACTGTATTAATAATCTGTGGCTTTGTGCTTACAAGATTAATAATTCAAGAAGTTTTATGTGTGAGTAAATAACTAATATCTAAGGGGGAGTTAAATACATCTATTTATTTCAGTTTATAACAAAAATCCCATTCACATTTCTTTAATTTCCTGAATCAGTGTTGTCAAAATAAAAATATATTGTAATAAACATAATGAATTAATAAATAATAGGCTGTGTCTATTTAGCTTTACAAATGTTATAAAAAATAACAGAAATATAAGATATTTATCTCATCTGTAAATCCCTTTCAATTTCACACATTGGCTAGCCAATTTCAGCCATTTGTCCATTGTTCGACTCATATAAAATAGGTATATCAATAGTAGTAATAAATGAATGTTGGACGCAATATTAGCATTGGCCAGCCAATGTTGGTGATTGGAAGCCAACTTAAAGCCGCTATTTTTTTTTGTAGTTTTTAAAATACTTGACAACACTGGTCTTGACAAAAGCTTGTACAACCTTTTCTTTTTAATGAAATAATGAGTTTTGCTCTGCTTTTTATATCACATTGAAACTGGTAGCGACCAGGATCTCATCTATTTGGGTGTTTTTTTTTANTGTTCTTTTTAAAATACTTGACAACACTGTTCTTGACAAAAGCTTGTACAACCTTTTCTTTTTAATGAAATAATGAGTTTTGCTCTGCTTTTTATATCACATTGAAACTGGTAGCGACCAGGATCTCATCTATTTGGGTGTTTTTTTTTTATTTGTTTATGTATAAGTATGAAAGAATCCGATAACTATAGTGTTCGCAGAATGTGTTTCATTATATAAACTTTAAATACGTGCTTTGGTAAATCGTGTTTATTTTGGCTTGCGATAACAACACTGATAAAACAATTCCGATAAAAAAAACCGTTCAAAACATTCATATTTTTACCTCATTTATTGCTAATTTAAAAACTTCCTTTATCGCAATTTAGAACTTAACCTGATCAAAATAAGAGCCAAATTCACACGACGTGCCACAGCACTATATAATAGTTAGTATCAACACGAACCATTGATACGGCGGCGTCAACATAATTCTTAGCTAAGCTCCTGCCTTGCTCCGTAAGTTACCTAACGACCAAAGTAAACTAGTATTAAATAACACCACTCCCTTCACTTGTAACGTGCAACGGGGAGGGGAATGTGCTCTAAGTTAACGAACAAAATATAGTAAAGAGAAGAGTCTTCGGTTCTTGAAATAACTTTGATGGAGATGGCGTGTTTCACGAATTTGTAGCATGATTTTCAGTCGTCTCCTTTTACAGTTATGTTTTTTTTTTAATATTGCTCCCATCCTGGATATTTTTGGGACCCCGGGGTCCCGGCCCTTTGGATGGCGTATGAGTGGCCGAAGCCATCTTGCAGAGGCCCTGTTAGACGCTTCTAACCGACGATTTATCCCTGTAAGCATTGCAAGTTCACCCAAGGACAACCCCCGGTTGCTGCAGAATTATTGGAAAATATTGCTCCTAAAATTGTTAACATTTTATTGTATGTTTTTGTCCTACATCAACTCTTGTTAACTGGCTTTTTGGTCCATTATAAAATGTTGAAACGTAATGAATTGACATAATTTTAGCCCGAAGATATATGTAACTTAGGCTTCATGTTCTGTAACATATTTTCAATTTAAATAAGAAATCAAGCAGTTAATTCCTGATTCTTCTTTGTAATACTCGAGCGCATTCTCACTACCACCCGTTGACGATCATGCGATAAGAATTAAACCACGCTGTCGTATCAATGCCTTAGTCTATCCACTCCACCAATGGTTGCCTTACAGATGATTAGTGAATGCAATACAGGGTGAGATGTCGACCTTACATATTTAAGCTGGTATACAAGATCATTGGCAGGAAAGCGGCCTGTTTTAGAACCAAAACTCCTAAGTTTCCAGTCCATTATATTAGAAAGCTAAAAAAGGATACATAGGCACTATTTTTATGCCTAGCCATCTCTGTATCACACTGGTACATGACAGTGCACAATGGGCTCCGGTGCTAACTCAATAAGATTTATATTGTGTTCAGATAAAACAATAAAAAAGAGTATAATGAACTTTGTTTTCTTTTAATTTATAATTTAGCGTTTTTTTTTATTTTACTTCTGACATTGGACTAACTGTCGACATTGGCGTTTCTTGCCATATCAAAATATAAAATTAAAGTTAGGGAGCATAAGCAGCCTTTAAAATAAGGTTTTATATGCTTGTATCTACAAGTTCTGAGGTCGACATACAAACTGTATTGCTATATGTATATGTAACGACAATGCTTTTAGATAATATTAGGTGTTTTGTTGATTTCATGTATAAAATACACCATATTACGCCCTTTTAGTAAGCGCATGTTGTTGGGACGAATCGAGGCGTATTGCAAAAACACGGGCCCACAAAGTTCAATATTCAAACAATAATCTAGAGACATCGATCTTGAAGTGGATGTCCAGTTTATTGGCCACTTTGGATGACCCGCCCTTGGTCACGCATAATGAACAGATCTTTTTATTAGAAAGTCTCTGGAACACAACAGCTTCGCCCTGTATGCGGCTCGCTTCGCCTCAATATCCTCGCTATGGTTCATATAGGTAAATAAGATTTGTTTTCTGCTGCGATGCGGCCTAGTGTACCCTANGGAACACAACAGCTTCGCCCTGTATGCGGCTCGCTTCGCCTCAATATTCTCGCTATGGTTCATATAGGTAAATAAGATTTGTTTTCTGCTGCGATGCGGCCTAGTGTACCCTAACCCAAGTTAACTCAAATGTGAGTTGTTATTATACTTCCAACTTTTTATATACCTATGTTTGACTGGTAGTATGAGTGAATTATTTTCTCAATTCAGAATCTTACGTATGTATGCTCTGAAATTGTATTTCCAAAATCAATGCAATCCATTGTTTGTCTGGTACAAAAGATGATCGGATATTTGAAAAAAAATATTATCTAAAAATAAACGTGAAAAACATAATATTTACAACTTGGCACAAAATAAAAGTCGTATGGTAACACCAGCGTTGGTACCGCCATTTTGAAATTGCTTCGAGTTTTTCGAAAAACGAATTAATTTTATTTTGTGTTGANAATATTATCTAAAAATAAACGTGAAAAACATAATATTTACAACTTGGCACAAAATAAAAGTCGTATGGTAACACTAGCGATGGTACCGCCATTTTGAAATTGCTTCGAGTTTTTCGAAAAACGAATTAATTTTATTTTGTGTTGATTTGTAAAGAACTTTGAATAAATAGGTATGGACATGTCTTAGATTGAAATAGGTGCAATTACTTTATTTTGCAGCGTGTTTAGAAATATTGTTTAACATTTTAAAATACCTGTAACACTTATGTCAATTACATTTTATTGTATTTGGGGATACTTGAATGTTCATTGTATTATGCAATAATCGTAATAGGTTTTTTGAAGTAGTTAATAATCTAAATAATATCTAGCATTGGGCATTCCAGTGTTGCCATCATAAATTGTTATTCAGGAGTTGTGTTAGGTTTTATCTATTAAGTTTTTAATTAAATCAATGTATATTTTACACGACTGCGCCACAAGGAGGGTAATGTATTTTCGAGAACAAAACTTGGGTATGAACTGAGTATTTAGATTTTTCTTTAATTGCAACAACAATATTTCTAAAAACACGCTGAATCGATACCTAGCATAAGTCAAGTTTTTCTTATAGCGTTTCTTTTAGTTACGAATTCAGCACAATTTGGTAGGTTTGTCATTTTTTTTAGTTTTAATCTCTTTCTATGTGATGCTGGCTGGATGTGTGAAACTGGTTTTTATACAAGACCATGAGTCTCGAAATGCGAGCCTCATCTTATTTATTACTAATATGAATATATTTTATCCAGTATGACATGGAACTGGTCAGTAAGAGCATTTTAACTTGACTGCCAATAGTTACTGTTTTCTACCCCTCCCCCCTTACCCCCCAGATAAATAACCTCAATGTTAATCGTTAGCGAATGTTGTAAAAATGTAAATCTGATATTTTTAGACGACAAAGTTAATGGTATGTGCTGAATAATCACGTGGTAACTAGTTGTAATGATTGAAATTATGAAAGATTTGTAATTTTAGATAATACAGATTAATTAAAATATGTTTTGTGTTTTATTTTGTTTGCTCCTGTGGTAAACTTTGGCTTTATGGGGAATTTCATCTAGGAAGGAGATCTAGAAATCATACCAGCATGGAATAGGCACCCAGAAAGGGTCAATTCATACTAGCGCAGAGTTGAAGCGCATCGAAGCGTCAATCTGAAACTTAACATAGGTAGCAAATTCACCCTTATCTCCACAACGTAATGCACAGAATTCTTCTGACATAAAAAGAAGACGCGCGTCTGAACGCGACCAACGCTAATTGGTGCGCGCGCGTTCGCGCAAACCCAAGCGCCTATAACGCGAACCAACGCGTCGTCAGTCGGAATCTGACACTGACCTGTGCAACTTCGCTTTAATGGTGAAAAATTTGACGCTTCAATGCGCTTCGACTTAGCGTTAGTATGAAATGACCCAAAGTGTTGTGACAACTCCCACACAACTGCTACAAGAACCGATTGGACAGACTGGGTATCGGTGGTATAGGTGCATTAACCTGGTTTGCGGGTTATACTTAACCCGAGGTCACTTGAGGTTTAGAAGGAAGAAGGGTGGCCTTGGTATGCATCATACTTGACACATATAAACTCTAACCAAGAGCGTTTTCTGACCAACCACTCAGCAACACCGGCCGTCGTTTCATCCGTCTCCAAATCGTTGGCCAAAACCATTGCCGATCTTTGTACACCGACGGAATCTTGACTATCGTGGTTAAAACTACACAACGATCCAAAGGATACTTTGGCCATAGTCGTTTTTTTTATCATGCACACGGGTGGACCAAAATATTTTAATTTTGAAAAAAGTAGCAGCTCAGACCACTCGACGCCATAAGGCTGAGATATCTTTGTCTTTAACCTAACGAGTAATTACAAAAAGTAATCCAAGAAGAAAATGTTTTGTGCTTTCTACCCTCGGCGGGGTCTAGCTTCCCACCACTACGCAACTTACTAGGTATATATAGTAG